>QEQW01000118.1:0-55192 GCA_004016085.1 Claviceps quebecensis
GACTTGGTCGTGTTAAGCATTCGGATTTTCTTCGTCTCCTTCACATGGTGCGAGCGAAAGATTATATTTCTGCTGTCTAATTTTGGACTATAATTTTCTTTGGAGGGTATGTTTGCATTTGGAATGTACTTTCTTATTTTACGTTGATCTACTTTGTGTTTTGGATTTTGGAGATATCCATTTTGGGATTGATACTTTGGTTATCACTTTGGCATACATGTACAGGACGTTCATCTGGAATCTTCCTTTTCTTTGTTATCATCTGCTTTCAGATGTTCAGCTGGGGGCGGTGTTGGATGTTGCAGCCTCACATCTTAGGCATCATCTGGTCTCTTGATGGCTGGTAGTCCCTTAGGGCTTTTGCCCTCATGTACATAGCCATTCTCTGTTCCGCACAGGTGGTCAGATTCTAGTTTCATCATCTTCATCTATCATCATATTCCACACTGTCTCACAAATTAGGCGGGGAGGAATCGCGACAGCCGTCGTTGTGTGTCGACCACGCCGATCGTAGGAAACTTACATGACTGCTGGCAAAGCAAGCACATGTGCTGTACACGCAGCATCGGCGCCAAGGAGGCGTGAGCGCAGGGCGTGGAGTTCATGCGAGACGCTTGAAATAGTCCTGGTGCTGCCCTCCCCTTTTGTGTTTTCAATTTTTTATCAAAACAATTAGTATCCATCGGAAAGAGAATCGCGAAACTTTTTGAGAAACATTGCAAGTGTGCCCACGAAATATTTCAAGAGTTGAAATTCACATACCCAAACAAGTTTGACGCACATCATCGCCATGCAGCCCGATGACGCCAAGGGCTCCGTCCGCGTCTCTCCCAAGGACTCGATGAAGTCGACCTGGCGCACCAAAGACCGCAGCGAGTGGAACACGTACCAGAAGCTGCTCGATCGTCTCGGCGTCCACCATGTCTCGCTTGATGAACCCGTACCCAAGCACCCCAAGACCGACAAGGTGCCGCACCTGGGCCAACTCTCTCAGCACCAATGGATCCTCTTCTATGGCTTCATTCCTCTCGTCTTGCACCAGCTCTTCGCCTGGATCACGGGATGGACCATCAGCACACCTTTCGCCTTCCCCTTTTACATGGTGCTCTTCACTCTGACCGTCGTGCGAGAGGTGCGTGTCCTGCGCCGCCTAGGCCACAAGCATGGCTTCCTCGACGGCACCGTCCACGATCGGGATGGGGTGCCGGACCACGGGGCGGCCAAGGTGTTCTGGTCCTTGTACAAGACGGTCGGCGCCCGGCTGCTGATGATGATGTTCCTCGCCTACCGCCCGGATAAGACTCCCCTAGAAGCCGTCTCCGACTGGAAGTGGTGGGCCTGGCTGCCTCTTCAGACGGGACTGTACTCCATTGTTCTCGACTTCTGGTTCTATCTCTATCACCGAGCCATGCACGACGTGCCTTTCTTGTGGCGTTTCCACCGCACTCATCACCTGACGAAGCACCCCAACCCGCTGCTCTCTGCCTATGCCGACGAGGAGCAGGAATTCTTTGATATGGTTGTCGTGCCCTTCCTCACCTGGGCTACCTTCTGGGCCGCCGGCATGCCCCTCGGCTTTTACGAGTGGTGGATGTGCCAGCAATATGTCGTTTATACCGAGGTCTGGGGCCATAGCGGCGTCCGTGTCCACCTTGTCGCGCCTTCGACGCTCAGTTGGCTTCTCGAGAGCCTGGACATGGAGCTGTGTGTCGAGGACCACGACATGCATCACCGTAGGGGCTGGCGCAAGAGCCGCAACTACGGGAAGCAGACTCGTGTATGGGATAAGGTGTTTGGTACTTGCGGAGAGCGCCTCGAGAGTTTCGCGGCGAATGTCGATTATTCGAACCAGGCGTACATGCCGCTGTTTTGAATCTTTGATGGACCGAAAGAGGGGAAGATGGGTTAGCATAACGAGTGTGACGCAGAGATGACGGAGACGAGAAGGAACCAGGGAAAGAACGCTGGAGGCTGGATTGGCAGCTATGAATTGACGAAGAGACGTAGACTGTAGTTGATGAAGAGTTCATTTTGATGATAGGAGGTTGATACAATTTTGGGCATGCATGGAAACTTGAGCAAAGGAGTCTGTATTTTATTTTGTCTAGTTACGAACATAGGAAATGAACGAAACGGAACGAGATCTAATTTGTTGAGATGCAATGCTCACTGCTCGACACCAGTGACCACGGCGTCGCCGTGAGGGCGGGGCAAACCGCTCCGCAGCTGGTGCCATGGTGCATCTCAGCATCTGCCGATTCGGCCAGCATGACATGTTCAGCAATCCCAACGGATCCAGCAGTCGATCAGGATACTGCGCTGATGAAGAATTCTTCTTGTTACTTTTGTATACTGTTCGATCGATGGATATTGTTTCGCATGATAGATTATCGCTGCTCGCACGCTCGTCGCTTGTAGGAGTAAGGGGTTAACAAGGTCGTGTCTTCTTTTCTCGAATCTAATTAAATTACAACCAACAAACAAAAGTTGGCGTTTCCTAAAAGAACTTCAACAGGGAAGAAAGATGTGGAAGAGATCGAAATGGAACAGAGGAAACGTCGTCGGCAAGTAATGGCGAGGTAAGTCTACAGGAGTTTACAAGGTCGTTTCCTGTCTTGTAAAAGCTGAATAAAAAGTGTCCAAAATTCATACTTCGGAGCTGAAGATGAAAAAGAGTAGGGAAATGATAGAAGTAGGAAGTAAAGCAGGTCGTAGGAGATGTGGATGGGGAAAAAGTGCGAGATACGTCTATAGGGGTTGAGGTTCTGAGTTCACACTGTCGTTTCCAGGTTCCGATTTTGTTGACGTTGAGTAAAAAGCGACAAAAATCTGTATGTACCTCTGTACTTCAAGGAAGACAGAACAGAGGTTTCAGAGCGTTGAACGTGATAAATAAGAGCCTGGTCATGACGTACACGCACGGTAATGATGTGGTAAGGCGGCGGTGCGGCCCGGCCGGCCGCCGGCGGCGCTTGCCTGGCTGACCAGTCACCAGTGACCCCCGAGGCAGCCTGAAGCCATCAAGCGCCAAATGGCTTTTTGGATTGCGTTTCCATTCACTGAATTGTTCTAGAGATGATTATTAGCAAGTAGAGTGTGGTCAACTTGCGCCATGGAAACGACGTTTTCGAAAATCGACACTCCATGGCCGGCCGCGGCTCGCCGCTGGCCCGGCCATGAGAGACGACTGATGGGATTACAAAACGCTCATCTACAGACTGTTCACCATCTGTGTAACCATACTGTGGTGAACAGCGAGGCTGTTCAACGGAGTTCGAACAAGCCAGGGAAAATCTAGGTAGCGTTATGGTCGCAACAGGTACCGGCACCCCCCTTGACGAGCGGTCTACCATCGTGTTCAACGAGTTTTTCACTCTCTTGTTCTAACTCTCCTACCAAATTACTTTGCAGTTATGCTATTGTTCGCCTGAAATTGAACAAGTCCGTCACATCCTCGGCCAGTGTTCACTGTTCCAGCTCTACCTAGTATCAATGGCAGTCAATGACTATCGACACACCCCTGACCAGAGAGCATACAATCGAACAGAAGCTCCTCGAGCGACAAGAGAAGCACCTATTACCTCATAGATCATAGTCCAACATTATCACCGAAGATGGCCTAAGAATCAAGATAGACAGAGTCACAGAGTGTCAGAGATACTTCCCAGGACATTCATTTTGCTCCCAAGATCTTAGATGCTCTCGAGTCTCGACTCTCAACGGAGTTCAAAGTTGATCTCCTTGTTTAACTGTCTATCAGTGACCAGGCGGCAGATGGGTTTACGGAATACCATAGTCCACGGACCGGGACACCTAAGCACCTTTGCTTCTCTCCCTTCCCAACTATAAAAGCCCATCTCTCTCTCCTTTCAATGTTGTGTTTTCTTCCTTCAAAACTTTTACCTCTCATCGTCTTCATCGTGATTCTTCGATCTTTGCCAGGTGCCTTGAGACTCCTTCTTTGATCTCATGCTTTTCTGATTTCATTCGAAGTCATTTGTGATTGTCGAAGTTCAAGCTCTTCAAATTGAAGAAAGAAACTGATTTCCAAAACTGTGATAAGCTCTAGTTCATTACCTCTAGGCTCTTCTTTTCAGGGCTCAACTCTACACACAAGTCACAAACGATCGAGCGACGAGCGTCGAGCATCACTGATCAGTGATCAAGTCAGATTTGAATTTTGAACTTCAAAGTAGATTGACTGCCACGGCGCCGCGCGCGATCGAAGTCCATAATACCACACGTGAACCGTGAGCGGTGTCCGACGCTGTACACATCTGCTGCCTGTGCTGTGATATTGTGACTATTAAGAACTTGAAATTGAAAAGCTCTGACTCTCGAGCCAAGCTAACATAACCAAGGCTATTCCTTGACATTGGACAATATGGAGTCCGCTGCTCTTACAGAGTCTGCTTCTCTTACAGAGTCTGCTGCTCTTACAGAGTCTGCTGCTCTTACAGAGTCTGCTGCTCTTAAAGCGTTTCTCGAAGCCTGGAAGATGCAGATTTACACCTCCGACTCGGGATGCCCTATGCTTATGCTACCGATCGAGTTGAAGACTGATATTACAGATTACCTTCCTCTGAAATCACTAGCTCTTCTGGGACAGAGCTGCAAAGCCTGGCATCAATTTGTTGAAAGAGTACTCTACACTAGGGACGCCAAGGAAGGCAACTCGTTCGCAATCAAATGGATGGCTGCTCATGCAGTTGACGAGCAAACCACCGAAACAGCGCTCAAGACGCTGGCCACTTCTAAGAAGTTTCGGGGCCGGGTCAATGCAATCCAGCTGGATGTTCCACAACAGCAGGACGGTGAAATTTCGTATGAAGGGTCAACCGCTCTACACTACGCGTTAATCTCGGGGAACTTACGCCTCACGGAGAAGCTACTGAGCATGGGAGCGCGTTTCGATATCCCTTGCTTTGGCGGGTGCCGGGCCTTGAAAGCTACTTACTCACAGGGGCTCAGTTCACGACTTGGCCACTCTCAGGGCGTTGTTGTGGATTCGCAGGGCCAGGGGCTCAATCTACAGCTTGGCCACTCTCACTCTGAGAGCGTCCTTGCGGGATACTTTGAATCTGGCCATCATCATCCCACTTTCCTGGCCCTCATCCAAAGCGACCGCCGCGGCGGCACGGGCCAGCTTCTTGTCAAGAAAGGAGCCGAAAGTTATGACATGAGGATTGACTTTAAAATTGGGCCGAAGAAACGCATGTCGATCCGGCAAGTCGCGGTTGTCAACATGGCCAAGGACTCCGGGTCCAGGAAGTTCGGCCAGTGGCGTTCTTTCTTCGACAATTTCGGCCAGCATACCAATTTCAGCGAAGGCTGTATCTTGAAGAGCGTCGCTCCATTTCGCGTCGACCTTGGTAGCGACTGCTACAAAGGCTTGAGAATTGTGGTGAATTCCGGGGCAAACATGGAGATAAGGAATGGTGCCCTCCAGACGTCTTTGACCGATGGCCTTTTACCTATACTCCAATCTCTCAAGATGTATCGGCAGGTCCTCCAAAGGCACATCAAGCCTCTTCGGCTTGCTGTGGAGTTGGAAAGCAGCGTCGATCCAGACAGAAACTCTATTCTGGTTCCAGCCAATCTTCACGCCGAGGGAAAGTCCGTTGCTCTCTCGGACGTGAAGTTTCTGATTGACTTCTTCCAGTCTCATGGTGTGGATTTCAACAGTTTCAACTTCCCTTCCTCACCACTTGCAATCGTGTTGATCCGGGTCATCTTATCTGTGGAAGGAATGCCTGCCACAGCTAAGGTACTCAAGGATCTTCTGATCGGCTTGGTCGCCTGTGGCTTGGATCTCACTGAACCGACGTTGTGGGAGCCTTCGCCATTGTGCACCGTTATTCATCATCGAGATGCACGGCCAGCATGGCTCTTCAACTTCCTGTGCAAGAAGGGTGCTACAATCACCGGTTTGGAAGTGGATGCGTTCTTCCTCCGCTGGTGTCAGATCCCGCGTCTGTGGGCGGAAAATCGATACAACATGTCACAGCACGCCAAGCAGATCTCGCCTGCCGCGGTCGCTTGTGCTTATAGAATCGCGTTTTCTACCCATGAGCCGTCTCTATACAATCGACTTGTCCGCATGACCCTTGCCGCGCCATCCAACCATGAACTGGTTAAGTCAGCCTTCGTCTCGAAGAAGAAATGGAGCTGGAGGATGATTGTCAGACGCAAATTCGCGGGCAACTTCACATATCACGGCGGAGAAAACCTGGCGCATCTTACGGTGCGGGTCTTCCAACGCATGAGAGACTACTCGGCCACGAATGCCATCGAGGACATTTCGGGATTGATCAGAAAGGGTGTGGATATTACGTCGCAGAATGTTCTTGGGCAGAACCCACGGCAGCTGTTGTTGAGTCTGGCTTGCGACAGGCCCGACGCGCCGTACCTACGAATCTTCTTGAAGAGAGAGATTAAAAGTCGTACAGATGGAAACTCCAGGTCCTAGGCATGAGGCTCTATCGACTGATGGAAGTAATGACTTGCAAGTCTGTAGACTGTGACCCCGCCCTTAAAGTTTTTGACATTTGCACTAACATGATAGGAGAAATATCATTATCACGCAGCGCGTTTCGAAGGTGATGGCACTTTTTGGGGATTGGGGGTTGTTCTAGATTTGAGCTAGACTTACTTGGAGATCTTTGGAAACTGAGATTGGATTGATGAGAGAACATTCAACATGTTCTAGATTCGGAATTGTCTTGCTTGTTTTTGGGTACGGATCCACTCAACTTTGATCATGGAATTGATGGGAAATCAACGCTGTACAGAATTGATTGTGCACACTGCGCTGTCTTCACCTCGTTTTCCCTTCGTGTTGACTATTTACATACTTTAACTTGGTTTGAGTCTAGAATCTAAATTTTTATCTAAGAATTACGATAGAGATGATTGAATACACATATTACAAGCTTTTCGCATCATTGAGATCGCTCAGTACGTCGCGTGGCAGATAGTAGGTAGCCTACTAATTCCTCGGCACGCTACGAAAGCGAGAGTCGAGACTCTGACTACGCAATACGTTACGTCTATTCGCAACGCTGCGATCGCCCTGCAAACTACAACCAAATTGTTGGATCCGCGCAACACGGAGAGTCGCAATTATTCACGTTGAGTGAATCTCTATTTTAAATTTTAATCGCCCTACGAGCCAACAAAATTGGGCGTTTTTATTCAATGGTTCATTTGCCGCTGTGGCGACTGCTGCCTGGATTTAGACTTTGTTATTTTCAATATCCCCCAGAGGCTTGGTGTTGAATCTATCATGGAGAGTTTCATCGGATCAGCGAAGCGAAGCTCAGACTTGCGTTTAGCAGACACTGCAACGTCATCGGCGTACACGAGCAGCACTCGAGAGTCGATCGTCTTGATGGGGTACATGAACAAGCACGGATCAGCGAGGCTTTGGACGAAGCTCTAGGCTTAGAGCTCACTGATAGAACAACTTATTGAAGTCTCTAGCAGCTTGTTTCAGAGCGTACAAGCAGTTGGCGGATCTCGGATTGTGCTGGCCTTACTCCCCGCCAGTAATGAATATTCAACCACGACAGCCTCGCGGGGTCTCCTCCCTCTTCAATGCGAGTTTCCTTTAACGACGAAGCCTTTGAAAAGGCAGAAGAGTACTACAATCAATGCGACAAGGCGGCGGCGTATTACCTTGCCATCGTCCTCGACCTCCGCGAAAAAAATGAACTGGTTTCATGGGCAATGGGACCAATATCCGACCACGAAGTTCGAAGGCCACGTGGATACCCGGTGTACGTCGTCAAATCCTAGAAGTCTGAGATGAGGAGTATTACCAAGTGCCATCCGCCGCTCCTCCTACACAATCTGGAGATGAACCGAGTCCCGGCAAGATCTCAATGTCAATATTGAAAATACTCCCGCTTCATTACGATGAGGCACGTTGTCGGCGGCCAGGCACCCCAAGTCATCGACCACTTCCAGCAGTATCTCGACGAAGATCCGATCGTCGTGGAACAAGACTTTGATGTCATCAACTATTCCATTGCATTTTATCGCGGGGGTAGAGGACGATAGCAAGGTGATAGGCTGCCGCCTTGTCACAATAATTATAGTACTTTTCTGCCTTATCAAAGGCTTCGTCGCTGCATTTGAACAGGGACTCGTATCGTTTACACTTGGGAAGGGCGTCGCGTCCTCGGCTTTCACGAGATCGTCCTTGTTCTTGCCATATGACGCGTGCAATTTCTGTAGCAGAGTATGGTGGTCAGCTATCAGAGTGAAGGGGGAGGAGACTCGGGAGAGAGAGGTAAAGAAAGCGTCGTGTACTTGCCTTATTAGCAACCGCAAGACTCTTGAAGTTACCCCTCGCATCGCCGATCAAATCCATCAACTTCTCGATGGCGTTAGCCCAATAACTAAGTAAGGTACCATGCCCTTCGAAGTGCATGGTGGCTGCGTGGAAAGTCTCCAGAGCGTCGTGTATTAATTCGAGCTCGAGCCAGTCATCAGTGGTCAATATGTCCGCAGGATGGAGACCCGTGTCGGTGCCGACGGGATCCCATTCTTGCCAGAATTTAAGCAAGCGATCCTTGACCACCAGAAAGCGATCGAAAGCTACGAAGATGGAGTTCCATCGAGTTGTGTTCGGGCAAATGAACTGGATGTAGAAGGTCAGTTTGTGATTGACAGAGAGGTGGTGCGCCGAAAGAGGGGGGCTTATCAGCGACACCCGAAACTTCAAGAGAGGAACTTACTAACTACCTAAGCGCGCACAAAGTGCGTCGTATACTCCGTACGGGGTACTGCAAAGCACAATCCCAGCTTGAAGATTTGTCGCATCCAATCTCTGAAGTTCTATGGAGTATGTACATATGTATGTATGTATCGAGAAGAGCTTGGTGGCAGCCTGATGAATGATGACAGGTGCAAGTTGCAACAAACGTGGAAAGCCGACAACGATTACATAATATCCCCGCGGTGTCCTTGCCACTTGGTATTCAATGGGAAATAATCATCGACGACTATGTAGTTGTTTTGCTGAGCCATGAACAGGCATCTTCGAATCAAGTTTCCATCGGCTTTGACCACACATCTGCGCCGTTGTTTCTCATCGTCTGATAATTTTGATAATCGATTCAACCTCTCTGAGAGGTATCAGCTGAGAGGGTCGTCTGTTGTAACTTGTGAGAACAAGTAGTATCATTTGTTGCTGCCTCTTAACCAACTATCGTCAAGATCCCCGATGAGAAGATATAGAAGCACGACCTAACAACCGCGAAGAGGTTGCCATTTCCACGACTCAGACGAGTCCGCTGAGCATTATTTGCATGCTCTGGGGGCGAAAATGTCTATATACATATATAACTATATGTAGTCAATTATGCATCGTTGATCTATGATCAAATTGAACGCTCGCAAATGCCCCAACACTTCGTCAACCTCTCCAGCGTCATTAAACCCCCGTAGGCCGATAGTTGCCCACAATGCTTTCGCATTCATCTTTCGCCAGTGTTGCGACTAGTGAGTCCCCTATTCCCGAAGTGACTTGAGTGACTTTCTGCATTCACCCACCATTTGATACCTAGTGTCCTCAATAAGTACCATAGAGCCTACGCCTCGAGCTGCGGATACCGCGGCAGCTGCCAGCCTCCCTCACTAAAACCACCCGACTTCACAAACCGGTTCAGCTTGAGCCTCATGGACGTGCCCACCAACCACTCAATAGCCTTGACCCCCCACGCCGACTTGGGATATGCCAAGCCCGGCATCCCACGCGGAATCTTCTGCATCTCATCAACCCACGGCCGCAGAGTAGACTCGTAGGCCGAGAACGCAGCAGACAGATCATTCGGATGCCGCGAGATTTCTCCCGCAAGGACATGCGCCCCTACAAAAGCCAAACTAGTGCCCATGCCAGTCATAGGAGTCGGCGAGTAGCCTGCATCACCGAGCAGGACAACACGACCCTTGGACCAGATCTTGGTGCGAATCTGAGTCATGGACTGGTAATAAAAGTCATCGCATTGCATCATCGCCTCGATGAACCGCTCAGATTGCCAGCCCGTGCCGCGGAATATTTCAGCAAAGAGGGCCTTTTGCGCCGCAACGTCCTGCCCCTGAGCGGCCTTGAGCTGATCAAGATGCGCCATCGTAGCCATATATGCCTGTCCCTGTGTCGGACTGTGAAACCGGCTGGCGATGATTTTCCGGCCGGGGGCTAGGCAGAATGTTGCCATGTTCTTGTCGTCTGGTAGGCGCGGAATCGAAAAAAAGGCAACATATAAGCCTAGATCACGGGAGTAATCCACCGAGGGGTCCTCGTCGCGGAGGAGTAGCCTGCGTGTTCTCGAACTCTGTCCATCTGCTGCAACGAGCATGTCGTATTTAGTCGTCTCGCCATCCGAGAGCGTTACTTGTACGCCGTCGGCCTCGTTCTGAAACGCTGTGACGTGCTTGCCAAATACGTATTCGGTGGACTGTCGCGTCTTGTCGTACAGGAGTTGGCAGACGTCGCCGCGCATCATTTCGTATTCACTCGAGAAGCCCTGCTGGCGCTTTTTCTGGCCTGGCGGCGCGTCGACTTTGGGGAACGTGGCGATTGGTTTGCTCTGTGCGTTGACAAACTGGAGGCCTCCTTCGTCGACGACCATTTTGCGCAGGTCGCCCAAGAGGCCCATCCGGTCTACTGCCTCGATGCCTTGTGTGCGGATGTCGATCTGTTGCCCGCTGGCGCGGAGCTGGCTGGAGCGCTCGACGATGGTGCAGGAGTGGCCGAGGCGGGTGAGCCAGAAGGCGAGAGATGGGCCGGCTACTCCTGCGCCGGAGATGAGCACGCGGAGCGGTTTTGTTTGGAGGGAGACCATGATTGTGCGTGGTGAAGTTGCGATGAGGTGAAGATAAGACGCGGGGGTTTGATGAGGAATGCGTTTTGTTGGTGAGAATCGAGATGCACGTTGCGTGTCGTAGCAAAAGACGTCGTCGTTCCTGTCCTCATATTGGGAGCGACATGCATTGTCTTATATGTATTGCAAATGCTTGTCTTCCCTTGCGAATGAAACTTATGAAGCTGCATTTCGAGGTTGCATTTGTGCGCACTCGGACTTCCGATCCTTGGTCCGACAAAGTGGCACGAGAAAATTATCTGTACTTTAGCGCTTATGTGTCCATTGCCGCTTGCCGCTGACCGTTGCTTTATTTATTCCTTGATCTTCCTTTTTTCTCCTTTATTGAGATCAGATAACAAGCTTTCATGCTGACTGCAGGATACGCAAGGGGTCCCGGGCGGCGATCAAAGACGCGACATAACATTCCTCGAGGTGAGACGCCGCGTCCTCGTCGACGTCATGAGTGGATGTCACGCGAGACATCGGTGCGGGCAATCGCCATGTCGTGGTGATTTGATTGATACAGTAGCATTCGGGTGAAGTCGGCGCTGCGCTCGGAGATCAGCATCGCGTGAAGGTTGCTGATGAAGGAATGTAGGAAGAGATGCTCGGAAATCTGTTGGATGGTAGCAGCCTCACATCTTAGGCATCACTTGTTCTCCTCAGGCATGTAGCACTTTAGGGCACAGCCCACATGTACATAGCCTCCTTTGTTCCACGGATGTGGTGAGCCTAGATAGATCCATCATCATCATCATTTTCCCACACCGTCTCACAAAATCAACATTTTCTTCGTTTTCTTCATGTTTTCCCTTCCCATCTAGGTTTAGTCGATTTCCTTCGTTTGGCTATTAAGAGAAGTGTTCTCTAAGTCATCATGTGTGTAGTTGGGAAGGGCAGGGGCTAGTTGAGTCAAATTGAGTACAGAACTTGTTCTTTCTTTTTTCACAGAGGAGAACCGGCAAGAGTCCCATTGTTTTAATTTGTCTACGTGTCCAGTTTATCCCGGTGGGATCTATGGTTTGTTATCATGTCTTTTTTCCCTCAATTTATCTGTTGCCGGATGGCAATGGCCATACCTGTTGGCCCTCTCAGATGTCTTCTGGCTGTCTCCCCTGGGAACGATTGTTCGCGCAATACAGAGTTCTCCGGAGCAACTTTCGCTCGAGACGGACATGAAGAACGGCTTTTCCCCGAACGTGGTTGACTCACGTCCCCGTGAATCCCGTGAATGAACTCCTGTGAGCGGACATGAACAATCGAGTGTATTCATGGAAACTATCGAAGAAGTAAAAGGAGACACGGAAAGAGGGAGAGGTGTGGTTTATATTGTTATATATATACCACAGAAGGCTGACCACCACCTCGTCACCCATCGCGTACAAGTTGCACACCGTACGCGCCCGTTGAGGACGGCGATTCTAACAATTGCTGAGGCTTAAGGAAAATTCAAGTCTCTCAATGAAGTACTCTAAAATGCGCATTTTCTGACAAGTCGTGCAAGGGTTGCAGGGGTCGGCCACGTGAGTTCCGGTCCTTCAGGCCAGCAAACCATGAGATTACTTGCCATTCTTCACAATTTGCTACTGCGCCATCACCATGCATACCTAGGTATACCGTATGTGGTAACATCAAGAGGCCACGCAGGCATTCGTACCCAAATGATGATTCCGGAGCCGTGCTGAGTGAAGAGCATGAACTTCAATGAAGAAATTGGCATGTACTACAATTTACAATTGACACCTGACGACATCGGACACACTGGATGTACAAAAGAAAAGAGCAAAATCCCCTCGCTCGTGACCCTTTCTCGCGTTGCGTCCATACACCTTCATCTGTTTACATCACGGTCATCACCTAGTTATTACCCCGTTGAAAATGTAAAAATTGCTCCCAATTGCGCATCTTTAGCATGCAAAATCTGTCTCAGTTTTACAAGGAGTCTAGAAATTTTTGTGTATGGCAACCCGAAATGGTGTCCTGCGCAATGAATGACGATTTCCATAACGCTCTCCCGAAGTTTCAAATGTCCCTTCCAGAATCCAACCGTTCGATCATGGTATGTTGTCCAAACTCTAACACCTATGGTGTGTAGTTGAACGTATAGCACCACATGTCGTTTCAGTCCTCTTTTCCCTTTACCTACTGGCATTGATTCGCGGGCGCGACCGAGACTGAAACACTCATACATGAAGGAAGAGGTATTACCGCCGACCAATCCGCACAGCCGCCTAAGCTCGGTGGCTTCGAAGTCTGCGACATGTAGATGGGGCAGTCTTCCACGGTGTGGACGGCTGCAAGATCCCCAGTCCATGGAACAAATTCGCCTTTGACGTCACCGTCAGAGTTTCTACTTTTGTTGTCTGGTGTGAGCCGAAAACGTAAAGAGGGCAGAGCAAAGAAGCTTAGGCAACGACTCTTTTTGACAATATTTAGGGGCTATTTGCACGGGGAATCACTCACGTAACCACACAGCAGTACTCAGTGTTCCTGCTCCCCAGAGAGACGCGTTCGAGAGGGCTGCCATATGCATGGTATGCCTCGAGAGTAGAGATGGCAAAGGTGCCGAAAACGGTGCTGAACTTCATGTTGTATATGTGTATTGTATATAAATTGAACGAGTGATAAACTTGGCTTCCAGAAATCTCGGGATAGAAAGGTTGGAGGGAAATGTGAATGTTGTGTCGTGGAGGAGATGCCCGTCCTTCTTAATTTTATACTCGGAGGCTACGCCGCCGTACAGCTACCTACATGTGTACTTACATACATACATACCTCATAATTTGATGAAGCCGATGTCGATGTTCGTAGGGGCCCGGGACGATCGGTAATTTGAACGTTAGCTGTCAGTGGTCACCACCCGACACCGTTACTTCCGATAGTACGACGGGTATTAATTGAGGCAAATTCCACGAGCCGCCAGATACGGTGATACCTATACCCACCTTTGTATGCTCGAGGCCTTGCAAAGAAGCTGGCCCATACTCCGTACACTAGTAGGTCCCTCAGCCCCTCCGCTGCGCTCCGTGCGCTCCGGGGCTGAGGGACCTACGTCGCTTCGGAAGAGCAGTTGGGCGGAAAGTGTGATATCTGTGCAGTTATTACGGTGTTGCCAGTGGACTTCCAGTGGAGGTCAGTTTACAGTGGTGCTGGTGGGCGAAATTCCGTGAGGAGGAAAAACGAAAAACGAAAAAACGGAAATGTGAGAACTGTGGCAGTGGACTTCCAGCGGACTTTCCAGTGGACATTGGCAATGGAAGGGGGCCCGGTTCCAGTGGTTTGGGATCACGTGACGAAAAACGGGAAAACGGAAATCGTGCGAACAGCGTTCTCCAATTTAGACAGGTACCAGGTATTAAGCGGTCCATGTATCCTGGATTATTCACCGTAGGTAAATTTCACTCGTGCCTCCATTGGCATGTTTCCCATGAGGTTTAATACATCCCAAAGGCACTACCTAAGCGTCTAGCCCGCGAAAAGACATCGAGCACAGTTTGAACTTTGATGTCGCAGACGGCAGGCCCATTCTCAACTTCGATCCGAGGGAACCGATGTAATAGACTTCCTGTTAATCATTGACATCTGTACTAGGAAGAAGTGGTCGCTCCTGTTACGGTTGAAGAGCGAAGCATACGGAGGACGAGGCACTGAAGATATGAAAGGTTTCCGCGGACTTCGGGGCTTGAAACCGGCGAGAAGGTCAAGCGCGTGAGATCAGACAATTGTCAATGCCCCGGAACTGCTCAAGACCCCCAACGACTGGAGAGTCGAAGACGGCGTGCTAGCGCAATCAACCACAATCGCGTCATCCGGGCCAGCCGAGCGGGCGATCCAGGCGGTCGAATTTGACATAAGTTGGGTAATCCATGGTGTAGGGTACGAGAAGATCTTGATTGAAGTCCTCGTGAGTTCTACTCCCGCCGCCCGCGCAATCTCCAAGCTTCGAGAGATTACCTCCATCCCTTTCGATAAGAAGGTATATAAGCTTTTATGCGAGGGACGGCATCATCTCGTCTCTTCTCCGTGGCCCTTCCAGTACGCTATTAAGCAACGCAGTTCACATGAAGCAGTTCGCGGCTGACGTTCTTGCACACCCACTGCGCCTTTTTAGACGACGGAGGCTGGACGTTGATGTTTTGCGCCCGAATGTTGTGGCATCGCTAGTAAGTGAACATTGACGAGTCAGCGATAGAAAGGAATAGACGAGAACGATTTGAAGAAAGCAATAGTCAAAAGCGGAGATTCGGGGTGTTAACCGAAAAAGTACAGCCAAAAGAAAAAGAGCAGAAAATTCTCCGTGTCTATGTCGAACAAAGGTGCATAATCACTACTCACAGAGAGATCACTGCAGACCAGCGTGCCGACCTTGGGATCATTCTTCTTAGAGGTGGTACCCCAGAAGTTCTTGAAAGTAATGTCGGAAAGAATCATGTTGGACTGTCCAGGAGATGTCAGTTGCCGGCAAATTCAAAATTCACTATTCAACAACAAGGACCCCAGGGCCCAACTATCAAAATCGGGGCGGCATCTTGGAAGTTGGACGACATTTCACTCACCGGATGCTGGCTACAAAGTGTCAAATTCTTGTTCCCATAACACTGCGTCACCTCAATAGCCCAGTCATTGCCCTCGTTATGAAAAGTGTCATACGTCACGTTCTTGACGTAGCCCGAGCCACCGCCTCCAGATAATGATGGCTGGAAGGGTGTAAACGAGCTCGGCCAGACCTTGATGCGCGCGCCGTCGGACGCGTTCTTCATGGAAATGTTGTAGACGTAGACGTTTTCCACAATGTCCACCTCGCCCATGTACTGGCCGAGCGAGCCGACAGAAATGCCGTGGGAGCCATCGCAGGCGAGGTTCTGGACCACAATATCGGTACTGTTGGGCTTGAAAGACACGCAGTCGTCGCCATTCTTAACGGTGGAGCTCTGCAGGACAATGTTCTTGGATCGGTACGTGTCCCAGCCGTCGGTGTTTTTCGCCCTGTGATCGCTGGTGCTCTACGTTTGGTGACGCGCGCGGCGCTGTCAGTGATGCTGAAAAGGGGCCCGCCGCCCGCCAGCTGGCTTTTTCCTGTCGCATGTTTTTTTTTTTTCCTTACCTCGACTGTCAAAGCAATGTCGCTGACAAGAATATCAGAACTATTCGCAATCAGGTTGAACCACTAGGTATGAAGAATCCGTCGTCTTGTTAGCCACAGGGTGAACTTTACTTTGAAGCGGGCCAATCCAGCTTCCAACGACGGAAGAGAAGAGAAGAGACCTACAAAGGGGGGATTCTGCATCTTCAGTCCCGTCACCGAACCGCCATCAAGGCCATCCAACACAAACAAGACCGGCCTCTGAAGCATGGCGTTCTTGGCAAAAGCATCATACCACGCCTGTCCGTTCCCATCAATAAGACCCTCGCCCCCGCCGTAGATATTCACGTCCGTGCCGCCGAACCTCCACGCCGCCGACGCATTCTGGTACGCATATTTGATCGAGTGCGACGCCCAGTACTCAACGTCGTCTCTCAGTGAGACAGATCCCGAGATGGCTACATCGACGGCGTGCAGAAACGTCAAGTCCAGAGGCGACCCAATCGTGTAGTCCCCATCCAGCACCACCGTCCCGCCGTAGTTGCACTTGTGAAAGGCCTTGAGAATCGCGGGCGAGTCATCTTCGCCAAGGCCCGATGAAGGCGTCACGAAGCACGTCTTGTGGGCATCGCGGGCAGGAGATTTCTGAAACGGCTTCGCCGGCTGAAGAGGGTGGGCTTGTAGGTTGGGGCGAGGAATCGTGGATGAGGTGTTACTTTGGAGCGCGGGCGTGGAGGCTGCGCTGGATAGAGATAGGGCGGCACTCAGTAGGAACCCGATGCAGGGCTTCATCTTGATAGAGCCCTCAAGCTGTTTGTTTGAAGGCCTGTGTTTTCTTTTCGGCACTGGGGAGTTCGCGAGGATGTGATCATGTGGTGCAGATCGTGTACGGGAGGCGGACCTCAACGAGTAGCCTACAGAGGATACATATATGTACGAAGTATGTACGCTGCATACCTATGTCGTTGCTCCAAAATAGAAGAAATCCTTGCATCTCAGGAACAATTTGACTGGAAAGTTGGTGGCCGTCAAAACCCACAGTTCTCCCGAGAATTGATTGGCACCACAGGTTGTTTTTTTGTTTTTTTTATCTTCTAGGTATGGTCTTCGGAGGATTTCATGTAGTT
The DNA here is from genome assembly GCA_004016085.1 of Claviceps quebecensis. Classification (NCBI taxonomy): domain Eukaryota; kingdom Fungi; phylum Ascomycota; class Sordariomycetes; order Hypocreales; family Clavicipitaceae; genus Claviceps; species Claviceps quebecensis. The sequence continues at coordinate 17,082 of QEQW01000118.1, forward strand.
AAGCTCCTCATCTTCTCGCTCTTGGCTTAGATCTGCACTGAATTTCAGTCATGTCTTCTTCTTGTTATGTTTTGAGTCTCTTGAGGCCCGATTTGGACTGTCATTGACTCTCTCTTTTGTTTGTGTCAAGTATGTACTACAGCATCCGTCTTCGATCCGGGTACTACCTTAGGTATGTACCTGAGATTAATAGGTATTCGACCCGCTATTATCCTTCTCTTTGCCAAAATGAAGTCCTAATTATGTATGTACTCCGTGGATCTGGGATCAATTTGTATGCAGGTACACGAGTTTCCACTGTAGATTGAATCGTGCATTGAATTTGCAGGCCCCAGGGACAAGGCCTGCCGCATGGTCAATAAACAGCATGATGCCTTTTGTATATTCTAAGGACTATTGGATCCTCTGTACTCCGTACCTGCGGGTGATCTCAGCTCATGTCAATGGTCATATGTACAACATGATAGGTACTTGTTGAATGCATTATTCCCTTGGGCCCTTCTGCAATGAAGACGCGGATAACTGCCAGACCCTGCCCCTGCACATACTGCCACAGCGCCATCTCGCTCGACTTCAGCGTTTGTCGACTACAATCAATAAGCAGAGCATGGTGAGTCAGTGATTGCGGGCTGCGAGCGCACGCTTTCCATGGATCTTTCTTCGAAGTAAAGCATGCTATGAAATGCTGCACGGGATGAAATATCCGATGGAATTGCATCCGTTGATTCTGGAAAGATTACCATCACACAGCCCCGTCGGCGGGTCCGGCCGGAGAATCTCGTGACCTCGCATGTCCGAAGACGTCCGACGCACTCCAACCTCCATCGCTGATTCGCATCCCAAAGATTCCGCATCTCAGAAGTTCCCCTAACCTCACAGCGACACACCACGCACCTCAAACGTCTGCACCGAATCCCCCTCGAACCACGACCAGAACCGCGATCCCGCCTGCAGAAAGCTATCCGCCTTCTCCTCATACAGCTTGCTCCCGTCCAGCACCGTGCGCCATCGCCTCACCAAGTCGCCCTGCTTTCCCGCACTCGCAAAGGCGGACAAGTCAAAAGTGCGATACTGGGCCTTACCCCAGTTTGCCGCCACGATGATTAGGACCTTTCGCGCAGCGTCATAGGCCGCCACGGTATCGGCCGACGTGTCGGTCTTGCTCCCTCGCAGGATCGTCATCCCAGGCCGGATATGACGCGCGAATTGAGCCAGCACAAAGTACTTCGTGTTGGCGCCCGCGAGCGTCTTGCCGTCGTTGTCACCGCCAACAAGGCCCCAGCCGCCGCCATCGATGGCCTGCCAGTACACCCAGGCCGTGGGATGGAGGTAGGTGAAGTCGAGGAGCAGGTTCTGCGCCATACGCTTCCCCGTGGCATCGCCGTCGCCGTACTCGCTGTTCCAGAGACGCTTGCCAGATTCCTGGGCTAGGTCGTAGAGCTTGTCGCGCGCGCCCCCGGCGCCTTGATAGCCGTGGACGTTAATGCGCTGGACAGCGTCCTTGGTGGCTTGCTGCATGCCCTTCCACGTGCGGACGGCGTCATCGTAACTAGTTTCATCGGATGCGGCGATCCAGGCCCGCGAGCCTCGTTTGCTCATCTCCGTCTTGAGCAGGGCAACCACGCTGTCCATGGTGCGGATTTCAAAGTGAGAACCTTCCTGTGTTCCCTTGGAGTGCCAGTACGCCGTCGAGGGCTCATTGAAGGGCTCCACGGACTGGAACTTGATGCCCCAGTTTCGACGTGCGTGTTCCTCAATGTTGGCCAGGTACACGGCGTGCTGTCCGTAATTCCACGACTGCAGATTATCCCGCGATGCCTTGTCGTTGCCCGAGGGGTTGTGGTTGCTGCACATCCACCACATGGGTGAGTTGGAGAAGAGTTCAAAGATATTGGCGCCTCTGGTCTTGGCTTTTTGCAGCATCAGACGCTGCTTGGCGTCTACGGACCAGTCCCAGCTACCGGATGCGGGATCGGAACTCGCCCAGTCGAGCCAGAAGCCCTCCATTTGGCGCGAGGGTTTGATATTGGGCGATAGACGGATACTCTCGCCGTTGAAGCTTCTGGAGCTCGTGGCCCCGGCATTGTACCGCGCAATCGTGAAGCCCAGACCGGGTAGTTGCCGTCCTTGGAACTGGTGAGTCTTGGTCGTGAAGAATAAGTCGGCGAGGTCGTCGCGGTCGCCAAAGGCTTTAGCCCACCAGGCAAGAGAGACGCCCCAGCCTTCCCAGGTTCCATGCTTTTGGGAAGGGTCAATGGTTGTTTGGGTGTCTGCCACGGCTGTGGGTATGCTGGCGAGGACAGCAATCGCCGCCGTAGACAGGCTAGTAAGATGCATGATGATGGTGATGATATGTGCGATCAGCCTCCGGATGTCCCGGATCTTTCGAGATGGCGTGAAGGCAGAGGAGCGAAGTCTGGAGTTTTCTAGGCACTCTATCGCACTAGCGTGGATTCTTTTCACTTTTTATCTTTGATCGACACATTCACACCGCATCGTGTGATGGTGGGGGGTGTCTAGAAATGGTTCGGAATAAGGCTAAGATAAGTATGGTAACTCTACATTAGAGGGAAACCGCAACATCTGTGACCTGCATTCCCAGCTTTTTCCTCTTTTCACCGCGTATGACTTCCTTTCATGATCCTTATTGTTTCACGGTAAATTTGCATGAATCAGGCTTTTTAGAAACGTGTAGGGGAACCTTCATAAAAAGCTTTGCTTCTACTGCAATGTTGTGCCGGGAGGAGTATGCCAAAACGAGTAGGGAAGGAGGAGTGGACAGTAGTTGGATGGGCTTGTGAGTTTCTTCCGGCCGTCTCCAGGTATGTATTTGGAAACACGCCCGTTTGCTCCGAATCCCGATTGGTGCGGCGGTGAGGAGAGGAACTTGCTGGGCTTCTCTGTGCTTTCTCATTGTTCTGACAGGAGCAGGAGCTCGGCGGGAGCGTTTTTTGCGACGTTGCGGCAAGTGAGGATGCCGGAAGGATGCCAACGGGATGGCAAAGGGAATGCCGGAGGAATGCCGCCAAACATGCCCAAAGGAACTCCAAGCTCAATCATGCCGTATGGCTGCCGTATCCGAGAATGCCGGATCAAAGCTGCCAAGACGTCAGATGTAGACTCAACGATGCTGGCCTTAAGAATGCCAAGCTCATCCAGCATGGCCACATGATCAGAAAAAAAAAACCCACGATTTGTTTCTCTTGGCATCTTGATTCGCGAAGAGAACGGCGTAAGATGAAGACGGGGATGTAAGAAAAAGACAAAGAAAGAAGAAGAGAAAAAAAAAAGCAATGGATCTTTGCATGTGGTCAAAAGGCCAGCGAGGGATAACGCCTCCGCGGTGTAAAAGATATGCACAACTCCGCGGCCTTGTCCTCTTCTAGACCGTCAACAGCAGTCACATGTGCCAAATCTACTACAAAATGTGAGACAGCAGCGCAAAAGCGCAATGCATACCTAATAAAGATGGAGCCTATTCCCGGGGCAAAATCTATCGCCCGCGTGGCATTTCCATGGCAATCTTCCAGATATGTACCCCCCTCTGGAGTATGCAATTGTTCTCCCCAATCCCGATTCCCACGCATGTAGGTATGTACATACCTATCTACGGAGTAGGTAGTCAGTCTATTTGACTTGCGACCCCCATTAGCATAGTAATTGCCCCCACCCTTTCTTTTCGCGCGCACGGCGAGCAACTCGGATCAGATACGCCAGATGGCGTCGGCTGGTGCGGCCCGAACCGTCTCGTGGCGCCCCAAGAACTTCCCCAAGACCATCGTATATGTACGTGTTTTGGCCAGCTTTCACTCGGGACCATTTCGCCTTTTTGTCACTGGCCCCCTTCTTCGTTCTCCCACTTACATAGATGACCTATAGGAGATTTTCTGTGCTAAAAATATCGGCCAGTAGGCTGTGCCATGCTTTTTACGCAATCCCAGGGTCGTATACAATGATACATACGTCAATTTGTCCCAAAGATACCTTGGGCGTGACACCGCATCAACTGTCTTTGCTCTGTGTGCTTGGTTTCCAGGCCAGCGGTTCGGCCGATGGTCGTCTCGGGCATATGGCACTGTCTATCGAGCACGACGTTACAGAGAGAGACAGGTATGTAGTAGGTAAGTGGCCAATGGGGTCCATGACGGGAGCTGCTTCAGCCGAGTTGCGTCACTCCACCGCGCGGCCTACTGGAGTTTTGTCGTGTCAGCGTGCATCATTCCTTAATAACGCGGCGACGGCGGACTTGATGGTTCGGTGCGAAAGAAACCCTCCCCCCCCCTCTCTTGAGACTTGAAGTCTTGCTTTCGCTGGTTGTCGTGGAGAAGGGCTCGTATTTGCGGGTGCAACGCTGCGCTGCGCGGGGCGGCGCAGCAAGTGCAGGTGTAACTTTGTGAAAGAAGGGCGAGAGGCGGAGTGCGGGAGGCGACGAGGCGAGGCGAGGCTTGGGTTCTCATTTTTTTTGGCGGCGGCAGCCAAGCCATGATGCTTCGTGGTACGACACTGGAACACAAGGCAAGAACTTGGAGACTGAGAATAGGATGGGCTTTGAATCAGGCTGGATTTCATGCACGAGTGACGATGCAATATAAATACCGTCCCTTGCGCCCCCGTCTGCTCTGGAATATTTATTTTGCCAAACACCAAGTCTATATCAACTTCCTCATCAACTCTTACACTCAAACCATACATCACACACCTCACCTCACCTCACCTGAGTCACTTCTCACCACACCACAAGTCTTAGTCTCATCCACATCGTTGCGACTTCTTCTCCAACTTGTCTCTCTTTTCTACAACTTCTTCAAGGCATACAAAGAATCTCAAAATCATGCTCGCCATTCGCATGCTCGCCAGCGTGGCCGCTCTCGCCAGCGCCGCTCACGCCCTCACCATCCGCAATGCCCACGTAGCGGATTTCCGCCTCTATGGCGAGCAGGGCTGCTTTGCAGACAACCAGGGCATCTGGACCGTCATATCCGAGGACTTTGCGCCGAATGAGTGCAAGGGTCTCAATGGGTATGTGCCGAGGTCGATTCGCAATCATGATACCAACCCGGGATGTACTTGTAAGTGGCAGAACAGACATAACCAGGCAAAACATATGGTGCACGCAAAATACACATTGGCATTCCCAGCTAATCGACCCCCGCACAATAGTGTCCTTTTACACAGACGGGAACTGTTCGGCAGCCGGCAAGAGGGATTGCACACCGGGACAATGTTGCGACAGCGCTCAGGGTTGGAGAGCCTGGTCGATGGTGTGCTGATGTAGCAAGGCCGATCTTTCCTTCTTGTCTGCATGGCGTTGGTCTGTCTTGTTTTTTCCACCACTCCTGGAGTCGAGTTGATGGGCTTTCATAGCGGAGGGACTTCGTGGCGCTGCATCATCACCTTTCATGTAATGCGCATCTTTGTCAGTAGATTTACACCACGTTGCTTCACCAATAGTTAATGATAATCGTTATAATAAGCATACTGGCGTGCAAAAGACCCCATGGGCCCCAGATCCACCTAATCAAGAGTGCCCGCGTGCAAATAAATTTGCAATCATCGCATGAAGGTCGATTCTGCGACTCGCTCACAATCGGCTGTTCGGATGTTTTTTTCTGCGGGCGGCGACGCCGGGTGGCTGGGCGAAGTGACATGATGTGACATGATTGATGTGACATGCGAGCCTTTACACAGCCAGCCTTGTGGTCGTATTGCAAACGCGTGTCTTGTGCCCGTCATGAGCGGAGAAGGGGTCAGAATTGGTGACATGGCACACAAATGTCGTGTCTTGTGCGTTTCCACGGTGGAGTTTGCATCGTGAGCGGCATCATCGTATCTGCCACTGTCCAACACGTACATCATGCACGCGCAGACCACGCCACGCAACCCCGCATTGCATGGCCATCACATCGGCACTGGGCAGCATATAAAATGATAAGATATGAAACAATAGTACAGCAAGAAAAGAAGCGCCGTGCTTGATCATTGATGTCGAGCTTGAAAGCGATGCGTTGCCTGGGAAATCGGGGAACCTTGGGAGGAGGAGGAGCTTTTGTTCCAAGTCGGTCAAGGTCAAGTAAACGACAGTGCGTGCATCAACACCGACACGGTGCGGTCTCCGATTGGCTGGAGGAGTCAACGTCAACAATCACGTCCCCTCGACCACAAGCAGCCTCGTTTCACCACAGACCAGAGAGAATAAGAGGCGGCACACGGCGTTGGCAGAGCATGTCGATGCTCGCATCGTCATCGTCGCACCCATATCGTCACACCCACATGTCATCACATGCCTCGCCCACAGGCCATGCCACCATCGCCACCATGTCAACCACGCCCATCACCACAACCCATGGCTTCACCAGTCCCCCGTTCCGGCATCGTCGTCTTCTCCGGTGGCAGCGCCGCCAACAACCTGGTCGACGTGTTTGAGCGCCTGCGTGAGGCCAACGGGACCACTCTCAGCTACGTGATTCCCATCTCCGACAACGGCGGCAGCACCAGTGAGATTATCCGCGTCTTTGGCGGGCCAGGTGAGAAAAGCGGCCTCTCTGAAATTCATCATCATCGTATCGCGGCATCTGGCATCTTGGCACTTTTGCTCACAAGGAAATCACCCGCCCCAGGGATCGGAGATGTGCGTTCCCGCCTGGTGCGGCTCATCCCCGACGACAACACCAATAATGGGCCCGAAATAGTCGCCATTAAGCACTTCTTCAACCATCGTCTCGCACCTTCCTATGACGCAGCTCGTGCAGAGTGGCTCGATATGCTCGATGCCACCCACGCGCTGTGGACAGACATCTCGTCACCCAAGCGCGAGCTTATCCGGTCCTACCTGAACTGCTTCAATCTCGAAGCCATCAAACGACTACGGCCCAGCAGCCGCTTCGACTTCTCCGGAGCCAGCATTGGGAATCTGTTCCTGACAGGGGCGCGGCTCGTCACGGGTAGCTTTGAGGCCGCCATCTACCTGCTGAGCTCACTCTGCGCCGTGCCAGACCACATTGGCGTGCTGCCGGCCATCAACACCAATTTTGCCCATCACATTGCCGCGGGCCTGCAGGACGGCACCGTGATTACGGGCCAGAACGACATTTCGCACCCCAGCTGCCCAACCGCAGAGGAGTATGATCAGATCGAGGACGCCAATCTACCAGGATCACTGCCTGCCCTGCGAAGACCGGCCCTCGCCTTCTCCAAGGCTCGCGAGGACGAGGAGGATCTGCCGTCGCGCATCCACCGCGTCTGGTACATCAATCCCTACGGACAAGAGATTCGTATTCCCGCCAATCCGCGCGTCATGGATGCCCTCCAGCGCGCCACCACCATCATCTACAGCATCGGCTCTCTCTTCACGTCGCTGATCCCAAATCTGGTTCTTCGCGGTGTGGGCGACGCCATCGCCAGCCCAAGCATTCGCCAAAAAGTGCTCCTTCTCAACGGCACCACGGACCGCGAAACAGGGCCCTCGGACGATCCTTTGTCAGCGCTTGAATTTGTCGGCGCCATTGCGACCGCCTGTGCCGACTCGCGGGGCTGGCCCCCGCCTGATGAGAACCAGTACGCCGTCTACGTCACGCACGTCATCTACCTCGAGGGGCCGTCTTGTCCGCGCGTCGACAAGGCTCGTCTGACTGAGCTGGGTATTGAATCCGTGCGGCTGTACGGTCCGAGGGACGAGCACGGCCGGGGAGGTACTTATGATGCTACGGCTCTGGCGCAGGCGTTGGAGACGATTGTTGGGCGGAAGAATGGCAAGGCGGATCCGAGTCGACGGAATTCTTTCGATGGCTGAGCTGGCAGGAGGAGGCAGAAGGCAGGAAGCAGGGATGCCAAATTTGCAGCGATCAAAGAGAACTGTTGCTTCGAGAAGACATCATGATAGAGGTAGCTGAAAAGAGATCGCAAAAACAAATGTACGCAAAACGTTGAGACAATAGAAGACTTCCGTGGCGCGCCTTTTACAACTCCACCTTCGACAGTCATCCATCGTCAAGCAATCCGCAATGCCAGCTTTTAGTCAACTCAAGGCTAAAATGAAGAGAGAAAGACTAGATCAATCGTAAGACGTAAGAGCACGCGTGGTGCTTTGTAGACACTTTCCGCTCATGCACGCGTAGACACGTCTTCGAGCTGTGTCTTAGCTACACGGTCAGTAGTACAGGCTGATGAAGATGAATTAAAAAAAAAAGACATGCAACGGGGCTGTCTAGCCTGAATGACAATATTCGGATGAGGCAGGGTTTGGATCGTAGGCAGCAGCGCGCGGCAGTTCCAGCCACCTGAGCTCACCGCCCGCTACGTCTTTTTCCCACCCGCAGCCGGTCCATGACGGAACATTTCTATATTGTGTTGCGCTTCACATCCGCTTCACATCCCGCCACCGCTATCTGAATGCTCGTCCGCCCACGATGCGTCTCCCTTCGACGCAAGCTCAAGCCGACAGTCAGCGACAATGGCTGCGGCCACCGCCTTAGCCCCGGACGGCGTCTCGTCACACTCGCCATAGAATCCTCATGCGACGACACCGCCGTCGCGATTCTGTCCCATACGCGCCGCCGCACCGAGCTGCTGTTCAACGAGCGCATCTGCGCCGACAACCGAGCCTTCAAGGGCGTACATCCCATCATCTCCAACGATGCCCATCAGAGTGCCCTGGCACCGCTCGTACAGAGAGCTCTTCTGGCGCTGCCCGACGCCGGCGACTCCTCCTCCTCCTCCTACTCGTCTCCATCACCACACATCTGCGTGACCTCCAGCGACGGGACCCTCTACAAGCGTCGACCTGATTTCGTGTCCGTCACAAGAGGCCCCGGTATCTTGACGAATCTGTCTGTGGGAATCAACATGGCCAAGGGCCTCGCCGTGGCATGGAATGTGCCCCTCGTCGGCGTCCACCATATGCAGGCCCATGCCTTGACGCCGCGCCTCGTAGCCGCATTGCAGCAGCCATCGAGCACATCCTCCGAACAGCACACCGATGATAACGTCGACACCCCTCAACGCGACCTTTCGCCCCAATTCCCCTTTCTCACGCTCCTCGTCTCGGGCGGCCACACCCAGCTCGTCCACTCCGCCAGCCTAACCGAGCACCACGTCCTCGCCACAACAATCGACCACGCCATCGGGAATCTCCTCGACCAAACCGCGCGCGTCATCCTCCCACCCTCGATCCTCGCCTCCAGTCCAGACGTCATGTACGGGCGTCTCCTCGAGTCCTTTGCCTTTGACACCACCAACAACCATCCACCACCAAACTACCACGAGTACTTCCAGCCTGCCCTGAGCCGTATGGATGAGATGACGCCAGTGCCCACATCATACCCATGGACATTATCCCTTCCCTTCCGCGAGAGCCGCCGCCTGGCATTCTGCTTTTCGTCTCTCCACATGCAGGTCCATCGCATCGCGGAGCATATCCCCCTGGATGATATCCCCCAGCGACGGTGCCTCGCGCAGCATATCCTCCGCGCGGCGTTCCAGCATCTCGCGTCGCGGCTTGTTCTCGCGTTGCAGGATATTCCGGGGCTGTCGCGCGATGTGGCTCGCACGCTGGTCGTTTCGGGGGGTGTGGCCTCGAATCAGTTCCTGAAGCATGTGTTGCGGGAGACGCTCTCGGCGAGGGGGTATCCTGGTGTGAATATCCTGGCACCTCCTGTGGCGCTGTGTACGGATAATGCGGCGATGATTGCTTGGACGGGGATGGAGATGTTTGAGGGGGGGTGGGTTTCTGATTTGGGGATTCGGGCGGTGGGGAAGTGGCCGATGAGTGAGGGGGGGAGAGATGCGATTCTTGGGGTGGAGGGGTGGGTGAGGCGGTGATGGATTGGGGGGGTGGATTGTAGATGTTTGTGTATGATGTTGATGTGTACGATGTGTGTATGGTTGTGTGGTTTGGGTATGTATAAGTTGCTGTGATGAGCGGGTATATAGATTGAGCGATTGGGAGGCGGTATGGACTTGATGTCCTACAGCAAATGCTGTACGCGTATGATATTGTAAATGTATGTTGTGTGAAAATTTTGCCTCTATCTCATCCTTTTTCTTCTATCGTCTACATCGTCTACATCGTCTACATCGTACATCGTCCCACACAACTCGCCTCAATCATGCACCATGCACAAATTCCTTACAATAGACATCTCACTTTTCACTGCCATCCGAAAGAAATTCAATTGATTCTCATGTTGTACAGCAGCATACGTCTCTTCTAAAAACCCCACTCCTTCTCCCATCCATCATCCACCGCTCAGTCCAACGCACTCGTCACGTTAGTAAACTCCCCCCTCTCCAACTTGGTCTTCCAAAACACCGGGTTCGTATCCGTAAATCCATGCTTAACCCATCCATCCTCCTTCACATGGTACAAGTTGATAAACCCGCCCGAGTACGCATCCCTGTGCGTCGCCGCCAAGATACTACGTCTCCCAAGCTGCAGCGCATCCTCAACACTCAACTCAAACTTATACTCCGCATCCAACACACCATACGCAAAAGTCTGCCCGGACCCCACGCAAAACATGTTCCCGGCCAGTCTCGTGCCATCGCTGTCGACATAGTACAGCGCCGGGCCCTCCTCCTTGGTCACACCAGCGCACATGGTCCCCATGCTCAGCCCCATGTTCTTGTATCGGTAGACAAGGTTCGCGAGGATCTTACTCGCAGCAGCGACGCTGATGCGGCGCTTGTGTCGCAGCTCGTGGAGGCGGCACTGCATGCCTAGCCAGGCGAGCCAGTATTGGCAGTCAGCGGCACCGCCAGCCATGGTGCCGAGGAGGACGCTGTTGATTTCGATGACTTTTTTGACCGTCTGGGAGGCGATCCAGCTGCCGGCCGTGGCGCGGGAGTCGGTCGCGACGATGATGCCGCCCTGGAAGCGGAAGGCGAGGGTCGTGGTGCCGTGGGCGATTTTGATGGGGCAGTCGGGGTTGGCGCGGTCGTCGGTGGCGGCGCGGAGCCAGGAAGATGGCTGTGAGAATGCAGGTCAGAAGTCTGGGGGGTTTTTTTTTTTTTTGGTTTTTTTTTCCGAGATGACGGGCTGATTAGAAAGCATGAGAGAAGCATGGCAAGGGTATCTGCCTGGTTGTTTTTTGTTTTGTCTGCTTAATGCAACAAAAGCACAGCAACGTCAACGAATTGACGACTCAAGGCGAATCTCACCTGCGAAATGGGCGGCATGGCAAACTTGGCTGTCATGGCCGCCGTATCCATGAGGCCCTCTGCCTCGCTTTCAAAGGACGCATCCTGCTCAAACGGCGATGGCCGGCTGTATCTGGCTGCGATTTTGTCCATCTTGGTTCCGGCTGCGGTGACTGGCGAGATGTATGTGACGAGACGTGGGGAGATTGACGACTCCTATGAAGAGCTCTTTTATCGCCAAACTAGACGAAAATTCCAGAGATGATCCAAGGGGCGGTCAATTGCGGACGATAAGTCAGGTTGTCGAGGTCCTGCCGATGGTGCGTGGGTTGGACAGTTGCAACGGTGGCTGCGAGGACGATAGAAGGCCGTTGGAGGTCAGGCAGCTTCGGTATCGCGCGTCACCAGCTCTGGTGGGAGCTCCCTGGTGGCGTTCAATCGGGCCAATCAGAACTATTCAATGGCTCCACATCGCGCAGATGCTTAGTCATGCTGTTTCTACACTTTGGACAGCGTTTGGCTGCATCGACGCAAGTTGAAGTGAAGCCATCATGGTTTTTTCTGCCCGGCAACTTGCAAGCACGATGAGCAACACTGAAACGCCTCGCTGTCATAATGAGCCAAGCCTGTTTGCCCGTCCTGGCCCACAAGTAGGAACAAACGAAACAACTACCTCATATTCATAATAAATTAAGCCTGTTTAGCAAGCAATACAAAATCTGCTATGTAATACGTGTCCCTGCCTTGCCCCTATCTTGCCCCCATCTACCCAAGACCACAACTGGGTAAATCAAGCCCCTTTCTGTTTCCCCTTGCCTTTCACTGCAGCACTCCACGACGCTTCCAAGCACATAGCCTCGAATAGTGGGGAAAAAACGGTATCCAGAATGTGGTGAAAACGAGAAACAAGAACGATTAGAAAAAAAAAAAAAAATCAGACAAACCCCAAGCCTTCCCGCCGTGCATACAAAAAAACGATACCAGTCATGAGAAAAAAAAAAGAATCATCAAGTTTAAAAAAACAAGAAAGACGCAAAAATCATGCTCCAGCGGCACGACCCCCGCAAAAACCAAACCATCTCAAGAAATCCATCCCCAACTTCCAACACACAAAGTCCCCTCAAAAAGCAACCCAGAACACAACAGTACCCCCCTAAGGGTTCCCCCCTGCATCCCGACTCGCCCTCGACTCCCTCTTATTCGACGACAAAAACCCCCTCTTCAGATGCGAATGCGATTTCGGCGTATCAGGCGCATCCCCCTCCGCTGCCTGAAACGTACTCCTCACCAGCACAGTCCCCTCGCCCACACCGAGTTCCTTTGCGGCCCCCGACCCAGAATCGTCAACAAAGTAGATATGCTCGCCGAGTTCATCACTGCTTCCTAGGAAGTGGTCCCCCTTGGCCTCGATCTTGAGCTGCGTGTCCGGGCTGCAGGTGATTTTAAAGGTCTCGTCAAAAGTCCATTGACTGCTCGAGGACTTGAAGTGCTTCGTCTTGCCGAGGACTTTTTCCTTGGGCGACAGCTGGGAGATGACGATGAAGAGGTCCGTGGAGGGGGGGAAGCCGGATGCGCCTACGATGGTGACTGTGGCGGTGCCCTTGGGGGCGGATCCCCCGGGGGCGGTGCTGTGGATGGAAGAGGCGGCGATGCTTTTCGTGCGGGAGTGGCCGAGGCCTGCGTGTGGAGAAGACTGGGGAGGAGTGTTCTGGGAAGAGAACTCTGGGGACTCGGATAGGCCAGTGGCTTTTCGGAGACCGAATTCGGGGGCGGGAGCACCAGCACCGCCGTCGCTGCCTGTGGTGACCAGGGTGGGAACGTCGGGGATGTCGGACAGGCTTCCGTTGTTGTCTCGCTCCTTTTTGCCTCCCAGGATGCCGCGCTTTAGGAAGGATGCGCCTCGGCCGACGCCGTGGCCTACGGCGCCGGCGACGGCCACGCCACCCTTGATGGGAACACCAGCAACGCCGGTCACGATTCTGGTGGGTGCGCCTAGACCTGAGAAGGTCGAGGTCCCGTGAATGCTTCTGGTGACGTAGTCGGGTCGGAAGAGGAGACGCAGACGAATGCTGCCGGACTTGCCGTCGAGCATGTACGTAGACTCACTGGCCTTGAACGGCTCCACGATATCCAAGTTGATAGTTGCGGCGCCGAGGAAATCCGGCTTATCTGCAAAGTCGTAGTCGTACACATTGACATTGAATTTGGCAGCCGTCCGCGAGGGCACAGAAACCTCAAAGAACTCGTTCCATGTGGGATTGAGCGTCTTCTTGATCACCTTGGTCTTATACACCTCCTGGCCATTGAGCTCGAATTTGCAATAAGGATCGCTCTTTCCGTTTCGATCGGCTGACGGGAGCTCAATACCATTCAAGACATCCACGCGCAGGTTACCCATGTTGTTGATACTCTCGCTGGGGTCCAGGCTCATCTTGATGGGGATGTACTTGAGGCTGACCTTGACCCAGCCGCCTTTGCCTTCGTCCGTTTTGAGTTTGAGAATCGTAGGGTTGTTCTGTATAGTGTTAGCGAACGAGAATTCGAACCATTTGTCACATCTGTCAACACGCCATCTAGTTGACTTACCAAGCATTGCTTGAGTGTTTCCATGGTGTTCCCAGTGAGTTGCGCCAGGGTCTGTTCCTTTTCATCACCCTTCTTGCGAGCCTTGAGTGTGAGTCGAGAAAAGTCGAGCTCGCGGATAACACAATCTCCAATCTCATCAAACTTGTGCGCCTTATTCGGGGCCGTGGACGAAACGTAAGAAGCGTAAGCCATGTCGTCCACAAAAATCTCAAGTCTGCTGTGGCTTTCCGGCAGCTCGGCTTCCAAAAGGCGGAAGATGAGCAGACCACTCTCGTATTTGAGGAGCTGCTCCGGACTGAGTCTGATTTTGGGGGGACCCTTGTTCTCGACCGATGAGCGGCTCTCGTCAGAGTCTGCAACGTCTCCTCCGCTGAGTTTGTTCCCGTTGCTCGACCGGGTTGTCTCAACACTTCCTCTCAACTTGCCAGGCTGCGACACTCGGTCTACTGAGGGTCGTGGTGTCTCATCAGCCTTCTCAGCCTTTTCAACATTGGCGGCCTGTTTTGCCTTCTCAGCTTCCTCCTGGGCTTCCTCCTCAGGATCAGCCACATTGAGGCAAGGATAGAAAGCAGCGGTATAAAACAGAGTTCCCTTGACAATGCCTTTGCCGTGCATTCGCAAGCCTTCAGACCGGAGGGTCTTCTCGTCGTGTACAAGGTATTCGCCCGAGTCGTCTTGATGGATATAATCACCCGCAAATAGCTCCACCAAACCGAGACTGCGATCCCGGCCCACCTTTTCAGCGTCCATGACTTCAAGCGAGAGCCGGTCGCGGGGGGAGTGGACGGGGACGTAGAGAACTTCGTCCCATTCGGGGTTCAGGTCGTTTTTGAATGTCACCGTTCGAGCCTTGTCGATTCCAGAGAGCAACACACGGACGTAGGGATCAGACTTGCCGAATGATTCAAAGTTGCGCAAATCAGTGGCCTTTTGGAAGTGAAGCCGCATGACACCAATGGGCGTGGAGTAGCCCCCCGTGCCGACGACGCCAGAAATGGCCACAGGGCGCCATTGGGCCATCATCTTCACGCGACCAGTATGCGCGCCAGAGAGTTGGTACCATTCTTTGCCTTGTGCCATGCAGTCCAGCATCTCGTCGAGTTTGATCTGATACTTTCCCAGGTCAGGATCACTAATCAGGCCACGATCATCCTTGACTGTGACGCCCAGCTTCGCCTTTCGTCTATCCGTGATGAGAATTTCTTGAGAGCCGTTATCCCAGATGGGATTGTTGGTGCGCTTGAGGATCTTGGTTCGATGAACCTGCTTGCCGTTGAGGAACATGACTGCATAGGGATTGAGCAGGCCGACCAAGCTTTTGGTGCCGTCCAAGTCTTTAGCCTGCTCGATAGTGAAACGGAGAATACCCTGGTTCGAGTCTGGTGGAGGCTCGACTTTTCCATCAGGTAGTGTCTGGCTCTCGAGCACGGGAAAGAACCGCAGATCGCAGGATACGACGCCGCGGGCCTTGCCATCTCCAATGACCTCCAGGCGCTCATTCTCACGCACGTGGAGTTCTTCAAGGTCTTCCAAGCGGAAAGTCGCCACGCCGAGTTCCTTAGATTTTCGGAACTCGTTCTTGTCGAATACCTGGATGTCGAGCGTGTCGCTAAAGGACGTAACAATAAGGTAGTGCGTCTCGTTCCATCGCGGGTTCGCATTATCATCAATAGTCTTGGTTCGGGCCAGCTCCTGGCGGCGACTGAAGCTGATGGAAGCATAGGGATCGAGACTTCCCTTGAAGTTGTCCGAGTTCTTGAGCCCCTGTGCCCCGTGCAAGGTTAGCGCCAAGACACCGACCGCCTGATCGACAGGAGTGCCAGCCAGCATCTTGGCGATTTCGATGGGGAAGACATTTGGCGCGTACATCATCGGGGCGAGATTGCCGTGAATCTGCTCCAGGATGAAGCTTTCGAGACCGGGGATGAAGTTGATGTCGAAGCCAAAGTTGTCGCCTCCCAAGGGCTTACAGACATAATCGATAGTGGGCCGTTCGAGGAAACACATTTCAATCTTCTCGACGTGGGGAAATGGAATCTGCAGCTTGATCTTCAACCTCATGATGCCAGAGAAGGACATATCCTCCACGATTATGTCGAGCCCCTTGCTGATCATTGCTTTTCCAATTCGAATTTCGAGAACGACCTTGGGATTGATCTTGTTCTTCACTTGTCGCGATGTCAGGTCCGCCGTGTCATTGGGAGTGAAGCTAAACTTCCAGTCCATGATAACGATGTCGTCTTCTGTTTTCGGGTACGTCTTGACATGCTCCATGCGGGGAGGCTTGGAGCCCAGCGTGAACGTCTTAAGCTTCAAGCTGTCAAGAAAGGCAGGTGTAGCAGAGCTGAGCACCTGATCGACAGAGTTGATGATTGTCTGGGCAAGGACAGGTTGGTAGATGGGCCAGAATTTGACCAGGAAGGAGTTGATCCATTCCAGCGATTCATTGTCGGTTTCAAGCCTCTTCAGGCCAAGTTCTCGAGTTATATCGTCACGGAAGTTACGCCGCACGCGACGTAGAGAGGTTCGATAATACGTGCCGCACACAGCCATGATGATCATGACCCAAGACAGACCCCCGCCAAAAACAGCGACAAGCCATGACGAGAGGCAAGCAAAAGCGATCAAAGCGGTGTTGTGGTACCAGTCTATCAGAAACAAAACATTAGCAAGTGGAAATCAGCGTTTCGGGCCTGGCCATGCCAAGGACCGGAGAAGTTCGTTCATCTTAGAGACTTGCTGCAACCTACCTCCGTAAAGCGTGTCCGGCAATCGACCCTCGATCCAAGTCGCATGATCGAGAAGGCTTTCTGATTCCATTGTGTCGTCGCCCCAGCCAAACTGAGGAGCCCACCCAGTACGCGAGTATGGAGCTTCCGTGTCACCAGGGTCCATGCCCGTGACGTCCTTACCGCCATCGGCAGTCTGGGCGGCATCGAGAACACCAGCTTTGCTAGGCTCCGGGAGCTCCTCGTCAGGCCCGGTGCCATCGTCAACGTCGGTAATTATGGCAGCGCCTTTTTCACGCCTGCTTCGTTGGAGCTCGGGAGGGATAGCCTATCAGCAGCAAGATGATGAAAGCGCTTTTGGTTAGTTGCCATTGTTCTTGAGGGGACATGACAGTGCGAGGACGAATTCGCGTCGATTGACTTTATTGGAGTCCCTTGAGGGCGACTGGAGAGCCGAGGCAAACTTACAGCTTGAGCTTGAGCGCGCTTCTCTTCGGGAGAAGCATCAGGATCGAACTTGAAAGCAGGTATCCCAGCGTTCTTGGACTGCTCTACCATCTGTTGCTGGGCGTCCTCGGCAGTGACGGAGCTCTCGGGGTTTTGGGCTGCCTCAATGGCGCCCTGCTGCTTAAGCTCCTGGGCTTCAGACGCCGGAACGGAGGCCGACGCAGACATTGTCGCGAGCTACAGGCGCAGAGCCGAACAATGTGAGAAAGGCTTCTAGAGGCCAAAGCCTTAAGGGCGCACGCAGCTGGGAGGTTTAGCTCGTCGTACGGAGCAAAGTCATTCAGAAGCGCGCGCGCGTTGGGCACTGGTACATATGTAGCAACGTAACGGGAAGCGCGGCGAGTGAATAAATAAAGCTGCCCTGCACACAAGGAGCTGAATGATTAAGGACAGTTGGATGACGTGGGTCGTCGTCGTCGTCGTCGTCGTGCCAGGTGCAATAACAATGAATGATGTTCCTGGTGCGACTCTGGCTTAGCTGAGCTGGGATCTGGACGATGCGAAGTGCCGCACCCTTGCGTTGGGCTCTGCCAATGAAGAGGCTCAGAAATCGGATTGACTTCTCAAAGACGATGGACAACAAAGATGGGGAATGATAGCCTTGCTCGTTACGGCTACAACTTACAATAGCAAGTCCAAAAGACAAAGCCAAGTGGCCGGCCAGCTGGGCTTATTGCGATGGAGGAGCTGCGTGGAGCTTCGAGGATGCACGCCAGATTCCGACCCCTGCGCTTGGGGAGGGAGTGGGGAGGCTGGGTGCGGGTGCAAGTTAATTACATATGTACATTGTACCTAGGTACCGATGTACATATGTATTAAGTGTGGCTAAGCCAGCCACTTCGCCAGCCTCCCGGAAGTTGGTAGCGCCATCCGCTGAGAACAGCCGTCCACGGCCTACCTAACCAAAAACATCACAACGAACTCCGTACGCTCTACTCCGTATACATCTATGATCTATCTACCTACATACCTGCATCCTAGGTACATACTATTATACTCAGTCTTATAGAGTACCTACAGAGAACCTCCCTCTTTCGGCCTCAAGTTTCATCACAGTTCACTTCGTCTTACAACACCGCGCACCAACACCGTAAACACCCACGCACGTACCACGAACGACCAAGAACGCGAACAGAGGCCGCCCACGATAACATCAATGACACCAACAATGACACACACAGACCAGGTCTCCGCCCACTTTCTCTCGTGAGTCGTCACACCCCGGTCCTGCTGAGTTCGACAAGCTTTGTTCCCTCAAATCCCAGGGCCCGACCCATGCGTCATGGCTCCTCCGTCATGCGCAGTTCCTGGCCGACCTGACGATTTGGCAGATTATTGGCCCAGGGGTCCCTTGTGGAGTTGCGCCATAGGTACATCGCCATCGTCCCGAAGAACAAGCAATGCGACAAGTTTCGGAATGACGTATGATGGGCTTTGCACTTTTTTTTTTCTGTCTGCGAAGGCCTGTACACAGGCCTGGACCAGGCGATGAATGAGCGAAGCAACAAAGGGTAGGGCATGCCGCATGCATGATTCGGCTAGGTAGGTATTCGAGAAGAAAGAGCACAAACGATGAGGTGCACCCACATGATGCTTCACGATAATGTCCCATGCTTGAATCCGTGATCACTGCGGGAATATAGCCATGTCCAGCTCAGTCAGGTCGATGCTGTTCTTCACAATCAAGTCGATTGGCTTGTCTTGTCTTATCTGAGGCCTTCTCCACGATAATATGCATTCCTCGAAGAAAAAAAGAGATTTCCCATTAAGAACGCCCAGCGCGGAATGCCAAGTAGTACTTTCCTCACAATTCATGAATGTAAAGGGCAAGGAACCCCCTCCCCAAGATGTAGTTCAGACGAACATAGGCGTTCATTCCTATACCATCAGCCAACGTATCCATTTGCTAAAAACCTTGCACCCAGAAAGAAGCCGCGGAGAGTGAAATGCGCACGCTTGTCCAACATCCCCCATATTCCAAGAAAAGAAAAATTTTATCAAGAGTGGTGATGTTCCCCTCCACAAATTCACTCCTAAAACCCAAACCCATCATGCTGATGCACCGGGCACCGGCCAGGATGATTCACAAACCAAGCCGAAATGCAGACCCTGTGAAATCGGCAAAGGCATTCCAGCCTCGCCATCGGAACTCCCACGACGAATTCCTCCAAGCATATCGTGCATTCCGCGTCGTCGACACAGTCCTTCTCCGTGGCCGGATAGACGTGCATACCCGACCTTCGCGGTGCCGGCGCGCTATCTTCGCCGTGTCGTCGACGAGGGCTTCCGTATGTGCTGTGGGACTGAACACAAGCACTGATATGAGCTTCGCGGAGGGATTCGAAATCCGGCAAAGACCGAGCTGGTAGCTCGCAGTGGCATACGGGACATTCGTCTTCCTCGGCAATGTGCGGCGGCGGCGGCGGCAGCGGCAAGGCGCGTTGTCGAGAAGAGGAGGCGGAGCTGTCGTAGCCTATCGAGGCGTGTCGGGCTCGAGACGATGATACAGGCCTGACTTCGTGGAATCGGCGGAGCAACCGGTGGAATGCCTCGCGGTCGTCCGCGTCGGGAGCACTCATGTGATGCGCAGAAGTAACAGTTGACACTGAGCTTTGGGTCGCGGGATCCTATACAGGCAGGTTAGTAATGCAAGTCTTGCTGTCTCGTGAATTTGAAGTCGCTTTACCAGGGTGATGCTCCTTGCTCTCGAAGAGAGTCGCAGCATAGTATCGGCGTCATCCATCCCAGTAAAGACAGCTCCATATCTGTTCGACGGATGGGCTGCGCCCTGTAATCCAGCCAGACTGCTGCGTGATCGGTGATGCGATGGTAGATTTGGTCCTATGGATGGTGACGGACTCTGAGGTGGCGCCGTGTTTGGATCGGGTACACAGGGGTTACAAAGGCGAACACGCTCGCCGCCGGACAAGCTGTTTGATTCAAAGTATCCAGGGCTCGGTCGCGCAACGATTTCAGATCCTGGTGCTCGTACGATGTACTGATGAGGAATAATGATTCTATGGGGAGAGCAAGCGGCGCACACTACGCGACCGCATTTCCTGTTCTCGGCATCAGACAGTCTGTCGAAATCCTCAAGATTTCGCTACAGCAGGTGTCACGTACCTGCAGTGGTGCTTGCGAATGAAGAAACTGAACTGCGCGCGGCAGATGGAACAGTATGTCACTTCCGCGTCTGGTTGCCACCTCGGGGGTGCAACTTCATGCGCAGCCGTCACTCCGCGCCTTGGACGGGCACCATGAGAGTCCAGCGACGTTCGTCGCCCCGTAGATGACCGAGAAAGATGGATATTTGGAGCATATAGTGGCGAACCTGTTTCGTTGAATTCATCATGTCGCCCAAGTCTACTTCGTACACGAGAAATGGCCGTCGCAGAGCGCTCTCTGGTGCTTGGCCAGCCAATACGGGAGCTTTGTGTGGTATCTGTCTGGGGGACAGGCTGCGGAACATGTGCAACGGGGGCAGTAGGCGAGACAGGAGTGTGTGGTAAAGTGAAAGGCTCGCTATTTTCAGTGTTACCTTCGCCGGTTACACCATTATCAGCGTCTACTGGCGGCGATAAGGTTGGCGACGTCATTTCCGGCATGACTCTGCTTTGGTCACTGTATGTCGAGCATCGTGATGGGCTGCGTCGATCTGCCATCAAAGGCGAAGGGACATCGGGTTCTTGTTCTCCGGTACGTGTCGTCTCGGGCACCAGATTGTTGGAATCTATGTCGTCCGTTTGTCGGCGGCCGGTGTCAGAGTCCGCATTGTCGGCCGCCGGAGCTATGCTGAAGGTTACAGACGCCGGCCTTGCCACAGTGTTACCTCGCTCGCTCGAGTCATCACGATGGACAGGGCTTGGCCCATCTTGAGGGCTTGACATGCTTCAACATCAGAGCACGTCACGAAAGGAGACGAGAGCGTCTGCTGCAGCAACGGGGGTGGCGATAGTCAGGGTGGAAGAACGAATTGTTGTCGAGACGGATAACAGGACGTCGCCGCAAAGAAGCTCGGTCTACTGTTGCTTGGAACGCAGGGTCTGAGTTTTCGTCAGCCACGCCTTGTAATGAGTGTCGCTCCGTGTCATGTTAATAGAATACGTTTGTGCAGTACGGAGTTGGACTACCGTGAAGACTATGATTGCTCGAGTGGCGCGGTTGAAGCGGTTGACGACAGAGCTGGGATGGCCGCAGCCAACAAGAAAGCGGTCTGCGGGGGACGAGACCTAAGTTCTGGCCACATCGAGACTCCATCGAGAGCCATCACCCTTGCGTCAGTGCATGTCATTCACTGCGGTGCCGCTGGAGACCGCTGGAACGCCGTCCTTATCTGAGCTTTTGATCACTTGACCTTGGCCCTAATCGTCTACATAGATACCTATGTACCTCGATGAAACTTGCATATCACTGGAATCGCCCGCAGATTTCCATCACTACCTATATCCCCTGACAAGACATACAGTATAGCTGTTACGTACATCCTCCGTATGCAGCTCATACATTGTACATATGTACCTCCATGGCTGGCGTGGCCGTCAGGTTCAAGAACTTCGAGCTTCGAGGTGGCTTGGGACGAGACTCCACCAAAGAGGGGTCCATCGTCGGACCAGACCGCACCAAATGTCGAGACCCGAACATATTATTACTTCGTACATTGCATGTACATTCTCACCAATGCTTGCGGAAAGTTGTCAGCTGGCAGCCACGTAGTCAAGTGGAAGAGATACCTAAACGTATGTACACAACTAGCAAACCGATGCTCGACAACTCCAATGATCAATTCTCTCGCTCGATGTCGACGCCAATTGACCGGCGAAGGGCGACTGTAGTTGCTTGACTCGGCACCGTCGTCTCCGACATGGTCCGCTTTCAGCACTCCTGACTCCCGAGCATCGAAATACTTGCGACCAGAAGCCGAGGCGGGTGGCTTACCGTAGATTCTCTTTCGAAAGCAGACATATGCGGGAGCAATGGCCGATTTATTACATAGAGGTACAAACCTACTTTGTAGGTCAAACTATTTATTAGTTGCTGCTGCATTTCAAGTTCTCAACCATTTGCCGCCGCGGCCACCATCAACCACCGCATGCATGTGGGAATCGAGCCTTGTCCCGCATTATCAAATTAAATGCCTGGTCGGAGGATATTGAGCTAATCTGGTGCTAGAACGGGACTGATGCACAGCAGTGGCCCGTGGGCGTCCTCATCTTTCGAATGGCCTCTGTAAAGCGGCATTTGCCGTCGAAAGCATCATCGCTGATACGTTTTGCATGATGAAAGCTCACCCGGAGACATTGACTCCGTACCAGACGGTGAACATCGTCAGATTCATCAGTCTCTTGTACCCCTCGCGCTGCTAGGTTCGTGGTTCCATAGCCAGCTTCCATCTCTGGACAGACTCGAACCACTCGTGAGATTACATAGGTAAATTTAGGTAGTTGCTCAACGCAATCTTACAAGCAAGTCTGGAAGTTCTGGAACCGTGGACAGCTGCTAGAATTGACAAGCTGGAGGAGACAACTTGTCAAATCCATGTAAGCTTTTCGGCAGCAATTTTGGGGCTTGTCCCCATTAGGCTGCCGCTGCCGCAACCCGTCGTCGTAACAGCATTCCAGTGAGCCATGGACCGATTCGTCCCGACAGAACTTGAATCCCAAATTTCAACCGCCTTTTTTGCTTCACTCTCTGTATTTGAATCGATTCTTGCTTTGCCACGCCGTTGTCTGAAACTCGCCAAGCCTTCTCAAGTGGAGACGTCGGTCGAGTACTCGCGGCGTACACTCGTTCTCACGGCGCCAAAGTCTCACAGCATTTGGCAGCACGACTCCAGAAGTCGGCGCTGGAGAGTCAAATCTGGTTTCTGGCCTGATTCTGTCACGATTTGCGCAATTTTCGAATCCGTGGCCGTCCTGTTGCCGCGTCTCAGCAGACGCGGGGAATGGTACCTAGGCGCGTCAACCGTGCAATGTCTGCGAAATGACTGGTCCATCCTTGTCACAGATCCTTGGACCTTCCCGCCCCTCCGACGCTGAACTGCCTCTGCCTCCACCAGCAGATCGGCCAACACTGCTACATCAAGAGAGTCATCGAGGCACTTCAAGCGAGTTGCCCTCGAAGCAAAGTCTTGGCCTCACTATCGCCACTGGGTCCAGCGTATCGGTTCTCTCGCGCGATACATCTGATATCGATGCAGAGTCGTTACATGCACACACCCCCACGACGACTGTGGCGAATACGGCGATAGCTTCCACATCAACTCCGTCTGTTGGCAGAAACCATGGCAGCGGTAATCTGTATGCGTGCCGGGACTGCGGACGCTCGTATTCTCGGCCAAAGCACCTCGTACGACATGTTCAGACCCATACTCTCGGTCGCCGATTCTCCTGCGAGATTTGTCAAAAGTCATTTGCTCGCAAAGACCTTCTTCGTCGTCATGTCGTGAACCATAGCAACGACTCGACCAACAAGAAGCGACGCACGAATGCCTCGCCCGCCGCTGGTCGTGTCTCTCATGCCTGTCGGCCATGCGCGGTGGCCAGAGTCAAGTGTGACGACTCGAAACCTTGCCAGCGGTGCATCACCCGAAAACTCAGCTGCGTGACCTCGGAAGTGGGCGTTCCGAATTTGCACTCAGGCCATGTCCCAGCCAATATTAATGTGCCGGCCCCAGACCTCGGTGCTTCTTTTTCTGGCATTCATGGAAGCGATTCGACAAAGATACCATCTCCGGCATCTCATGGTCAGGCGCACTCGGTCCACAGCGCCTCTACTTCGATGGCGGATGCTCATACCGCGACCATGAAAAATACCCCTTACTCGGAAGCCAGTCCGCATAAGCCGGAAGAAGGTCAAGTACCGACTCAGCGAACAGTTCAGGATCAGTGTAAGTTACAGGAGCTCCTGTCCCTTTTACATTATCTCCATCTACGTGTCCGTTTGGCATCCTGACTCATCTTTCTCCAGCAGTTCAGAATGATGCACTGGCACCAATCGCATTCGAATCGTCCAACGGGCTGACGTACTTGAACAACTCGCCTTTCTATGAGTTCCTGCGGGATGTGCTGTACGAGCAGCCCATCGAACCGAACAAGGCTGCTGGCTCTTTGGGAATGCCCGTGCTCGACCTCTGCGACAATGCGAATCTTGACTTGACCGATGCAGACTATGGCGTTTTGTACAACTGGAACCTGGACAGCGTCGTGTCCGAACCTATGCCCGTGGAGCAACTTACATACCATGCCGAAAACCCAGCGGACATGAACCAGATGAGAAAAGATCTCGTCAAAGTATGGACCGGATCACCGTGGCGATGGGATCCCAAGTCTGATGATAACGGATACAAAGAGCAGGGCTACTGTGCCGTGCCGTCCAACGAGACGTCTAGTGCACAGTTCCAGACAAGCCGGGATCGGTTGGAGAGGGTGACGGTTGAGAAGCTGGAACAGCCGAGCCGAGACCGAGTCATGTCCATTCTGCTATCTCAGTGTCGCGAACCCTCGACGGCCAACCGAGTCGCTTCGTCGTTTCCTACGGTAGACGTTTTGGACACCTTGATACACATGTTTTTGGCTGCTCATGCCTGTCAGGTAGACTCGTGGATACACTTTCCTACGTTGAAGCTGAATGAGCAGCAGCCTGACTGGATTGCCATGGCGGCAGCTCATGGAGGTGCCATGATCCCCATCTCGGCGTTGCGCAAGTTTGGCATGGCTGTCATGGAAGCAGTTCGTAAGTCTCGTGCTCTTGCAACTTTGGAGGGTACTGTACCGTTAAAAGCTCATCCAACTAATTGTTATTGAACAGGAGTCGCTATACCAGCCCGAGTACGTCCCTTCGTCGTTTTTGTTCAGTCGCACGGTACTATATGTACTATAAATACTGTTGAGCTGAACTGATAATGTCTTGTAGTTTGAAGAGAATAATACCGCCATTCAGAACGGGAGTCTAGTGCAAGCACTCATACTGGTGCAAGACCTTGGCCTATGGAGTGGCAATCGTCGCAGAATGGAAATCGCAGAGTGCCACCTCGTCATCCCTGTCACTGTGAGTTGAGCTCCTGTGCTTTATACACTCTAACAATCCTAGAATCGATCGGAACAAGGGCAGCCCACTGACCAACTTGGCAGATGATGCGCTACCGTGGCAAGTTTCAGAGAGCCAGCTACCCGGCTCTGAACGTAGACTCGGCCGACGAAGGCGATGTACTACAGGAGAAGTGGAGGACTTGGATAGAGCGTGAGCAATGGAAACGGTGCGTTCAGTGCCACTCAAGAGACAATCAGCGAAAGATCGAAACTCAAGAACTGACATGGAATACGATGAAGGCTAGTCTTTCACTGCTATCTGCGTGAAGCACAAGCATCAATGACAACACTGACAAATCCCTGCTTGTCTTATGCCGAGCTAACCTTGCCCCTACCAGAGGCGCGCGAGCTATGGTTCGCCAACACGGCAGAGGAATGGAAAGCACAGTACCTTGAGCGGACGGCCGGCCATACGAAGCGACCCCCATCGATTGGTGATTTGTTCCACGACGTGCATCTCCTGACCGAGAATCACGCACGTCTCGACACCCAGTTTTCCATCTCCATCTTCCTCCACGGCTTCTGGGCCTTGATCCTCGAATACAGCCAGCTCAGCTCAGTGCACAAGTCTCGGTCTTACGCAAATAGTCTCGGCGGTGACCCCAATTTGCTCCTGAGCTCCCGCCACCAGGAACTGGTCAAGGACCTGCAGAGTTTCCACCTCATTGCCGCGAACTGGCAGGACATGTCCCCACGGGAACACCTACTTCTCAACCTCCTCATGATGAACTTACACATCTCCATTGACGACCTACAGCTCTTTCTGGGTAAGGAGGGCGAGGACCAGGCCCGGCGGGTATATCCCCTTCTGCAGCAATGGATCACGACGAGCGAGGCCCGATCATCCGTATGGTGCGCATCCCAAGTGCTCCGATACGCGGGGCTCTTCCCCCCGAGCCATCTGAAGGATTTTTACGCGGTGGCAGTCCATCACGCGTCCATTACGATATGGACGTATGGGGTCGTGACGAGGGCGAACCGGAGGCAGTATGTGTCCTCGCAGTGGGCTGTGGAGCCGGTGTACCTCGATAGCGCGGACTCGAACGCCATACAACGATTTATTGGTCTTGAGCAGGGGAGGCCGTTGATCAAGGGCCCTCTAGTTCGGGGACGTACTCAGGAGGCGTCGCTGCATGATCCGCATGCGTGTATGAGTATTGCGGAGGATACGCTACGGGTGAACTTTGCACAGGCGTCGGAGGGGATGCCGTCGATTGTGGAGAATTTGATGCGCTTGATTAAGCAGCTGGGGAATGCGGCGTGGGCGGTTGGGCTGGGCTGAAGTTTGGAATCTGGATGGCTGGAGCCCGGAGATGTTCTTGATGGGTGGTTACTGGAATATCTCGAGGCTTGATGGTTCTGGAACGACGTGAGCACCGTGGGTGTATCTGCCGCTTTACAGGTTTTGCCGCTATTGGTGACGGCTCTGGCGAGATGCAACGAACTGGCTAGCGTATCAGCGCGCGTGCAGTGTACAGTTCTAACGGATGACGCAGATGTACATGCAGATCCCCAGAACATGCTCGGGGAATGACAGAAGAATGGCGTCCCGGTGGTGCTCTCTGGGCGTAGAATCCGGCATCTCGAACGAGGTCCTTTTCCTAACTCGTTCCTACAGTAGCTAGCTAGATGCGGTAACCTCGTTCCGTGACTATCGACCACAGGACTCAACAATACAGACTAGAAGACGCACATGTCCGATGGTCTTCTCACCCCTGAATTTCCTGCATCGCATTGCATACTAAGCCTCTGCAGGCACCATCTCTCTGCACGTGATGGATCACTCGATCACTGCAACTAGACCATGCTACATGACGTACACAATCATCATGGTAAGACACGATGCAGCTCCTGTCCAAAATCTGCACGTAAGTCTCTTTTGCGAATCAAATGGGGGCTCTACAATGTACATACATCGGCATCGCCTCGTACTGTAGATAGATGGCTTGCATTATTATTGGATTGGCGACTATGGAATACAGAGATCGCTGGCGAGGTGGGACATTCACGAGCTGCGACTACTCACACCTATCCAATCCAAATCAGCATATCTATACCAATTCCGCGAATCATGGATCAAAATTTTGTACCTACCTAGGACAACAGACAGCCGAAAGTCCGGGTTCGCTCCGAAGATCCACCTCGTCATGTCCGGCCACCAACCACACGCACCACACGCCGCCAACCTCGGCTCTCCCGTTCGGCGGCCCGTTCCTGATGACAGCTTCGCTCAGCTCAGCTCAGCTCCGCCTCATGTTGCTTCAACTTACCCCCTCAACTCAAACTCACCCACCAGTGACCATCTCATCAGACCTCCTTCTCTATAGATTCACTACATGTATACGAACTAGTCTCCTTCGATAACCCTCCCCACGTTACTTTTCACGCCCCTCGCCAACAATCAAGGCCCTCACCCCCCTCTGGGCCTAGGTACCTAACCCCAATGGACACCACCAGCCCCTCCTGGCCAATCCCCCTCCTCGTCACCACCACCGCCCTCACAGTATCTCTCACCGTCCTCGCCAGAGCTGTACTATGGCCGCCCCGGCGCGCCGTTTTGAAGAGTCCCCTTGGGAAGATGCGCCGCGGAGACTGCAGCGCAGAGGGTCTGGTCTATGGGCTGGAGACGTTTCCGGGGGGGAGGGATGTAGATACGCCGGTATGTTGGGTATTCCCTTGTATCATACCTCTCTGAGTATCTATACAGGATAGCAAACGGAAGAGCTTTTTTAAAAAAAAAAAAAACTTGCTGTGTGATTGAGGGAAATGGCGACGGATTGAGGGACTGAGACAAGAGGAGTTTGCACAGCACAAAAAGAACTCGAAGACGAGCGCAGACAAGACTAATCTGGTGTGGTGTTGGTTTTAGTATGGCTGTATCCGGGTGTACGAGTTTGGTCCACAAGATGGACGGAAGGTTCTGCTTGTTCATGGGATAAGTACGAGCTGTGTGACGCTGATGCACTTGGCGCATGGGATGGTGGAAAGGGGGTGTAGGGTTATGTTGTTTGTAAGTGCCACTTTTTATTTTATATACCATCTACTCTTTTTGATGACTCGTTTGCTCTTCTTTTATGTGTCGTCTTGGAGGCATTGTTGTTTCCTTGAGAAGAGGAGTTGATGGTGTTGTATGGATCTTCGTGTCTGCTCTGCACGCACGTAATCTGTGTTACATGCCTCTCTGGTGTCATTTTTTTCAAATCCTCATCCCCTGTCATCATCCGTGGATATAGGTAATCATGTCACTTGCAAACAGTCAAGCTAAAGTATTGCCAAACACGTTCAAAGGACCTCTTCGGCCGCGGCTTCTCAGACGGCGTAGGCGATCTTCCCCACGACACCCGCCTCTACACTTCCCAAATCCTCCTCGCGCTCGCTTCGTCCCCCCTCGCCTGGACGGGCACACAGGCTTTTCACCTCGTTGGGTACTCCCTGGGAGGTGGTATCGCCGTGCCGTTTGCCAATGCCTTCCCCCATATGGTTGCCTCGCTGGTCCTCCTCGCGCCGGCGGGCCTCATCGACGCGTCCTCCTTTGGACGACTCAACCGCTTCGTCTTTGCGAGCGGCTTCGTCCCGGAGCGGATTCTGGCTGTGCTGACGGGGCGGCGGCTCCAGAGGCCTATCGCTGCGCGGGCTGTCCAGGCTGCGCAGGCTGCCATGGTGATGGCCGTTGCTGAGGCAGATACCAAGGCACCCGGCGAGCAGACAGTGCCCCTAGAGAAGGGCGTTCTCGAGTACGTACGCTGGATGGTGCGCCACCACGAGGGCTTCGTGCCGGCCTTTATGTCGTGTATTCGGCACGCGCCGCTTATGGGGCAGCACGAGCAGTGGAGGGGTTTGGCGAGGCGGAAGGCTGGCACGACGGCGATGATCTTTGCAGAGGCGGATGAGCTGATTCGCGAGCCCGAGTATCGAGAGCAAGGGCTGCCGCTGGCGGGGGGGGAGGAGCATGTGGTGTGGAGGGTGGTGCCGGGGCGGCATGACTTTGTGATGACGCATCCTGGGAGGATTTTGGATGAAATAGATGCGTTTTGGGCGACTTGTGCTTGATATAATTATGTAGATGCATTCTGGGCGTTTGTTGTGGATGATGTAGATGCATGATGCCGGAAATAGAAGCATTCCGGAGCATTCAATGGTCATCTCGTGAGAGCCTTGTCAAAGGTAGCATTCTCTTCAGGTCAAGAATTGGGTAGACGTGCCCAAGGATCAAAGCACTTAGCAACCATCGACTTATGGGTAATTCAGATTCAGGATATTTAGTTACGCAATGTCACCTTTCCGAAACAACCAGACACATCACCCAGATTTAGTGAAGAACGGCTCGTGCGATTCCGTGTCCATGGTCTAGCAAGTCAAGCAACCTCGGACGTACATCTGTGCTACCTACTCCGTACAGTCGGGGAGAGAGATTTCCATGTTCCTGATGATCAAAATAGCCCGCGCCGTTCACCCAAGTCAAATATGGTCGCGACGGCGCGTGAAGAAGCCTCGTAGACGGCGCTAGACGCTGACGTGTAACGCATCTCAGGTTGAGGAGATGCAGAGGACAGTGACTCCCTTTCGATCAGTCAAAGCAATCTCTGCGCAGACGTACAGAAGTCAAGAACGGCGAGTGCGATTCCCGAGTCCCAGCATGGACACAGAATCACAGACATTGTACACCCCTTGGACATGCTGGCTCCCACAGTCCCGAGTCGATGAATTGGTTTCCATACCTACTCTGTATCGAAAGCTACTCGACACCGTGAATAAGTCAAGTACTTGGTGCGCATATCAGCCGATGAGATCAAAAAGCGGAAACCCCGGTCAATTATCCCAAAATCAAGAAAAGTATGGGTGAAGAGAGTTCTTGCGCGCTGCGGCCGACATGTGAAACCCCGTTTACTCCGAGCACTCTGTAGGTACCGAAGGTAGGTGCCATTATGTGTGTACATACCTGTGAGGCTGTGACCTGTCTATGCCCAGCACGGGGAGCTAGGTACGTACATATGTATGTACAATGCTGTGCCTAAATTATGTACCCCGTTGACTTCCCCACCCGGCACCAAAACGTTCTTCAGCCTTATCAAGTTGGCACTTCCGCGAGAGAAGAGACGCCAGGGAGACGTTGCGCAGTTATCTTGTACTTGAGTTCAGGTATTCGCATAGCCTGATTATGCTCTTGATTTTCACTTTGCGTAGCATCCATGCAGTTATCCTTTAACTACCTATGTATCAAGATTCAACGCGCTTCCGGTTCACGCTACTCATCTGCAGGCTGAGCAGACATGTAGGTACATAGGTACATGGCCAATTCTGCTTTGAGTTATGTACTTGTTTATTAGACGTGTGGAATCCTCCCCTCAACTTATCAAGAAGCATGCATGTTCTTTCTGTCACAGCAGGCACGTATGACTATGGACGTACCTAGGCATGGCTTGGTGCCCTTCATTCTCAGCTTGACAACACTCAACCCCATCAGACCACCTTCGTTGCCGAGGTCAGTTCCCTGCCTACCACGATGACTCATTGAGGCTTTGCTTGAATCGACTGATTCTTCACTCCAGCGGACGTTCTCGTAAGAAGTGATCAGTCCCGATATGTAATGCGCGTTGCGGTCGTTGTGACTTGTCCGAAAAGAACACAGACCGCTAGCTACGCCGTACGGGGCGAAGGGATCCGAGGGAATGAAATACGGAGTGATGGTCACTGTAGATAGGTGCATTACAGGGTTGGGGTTTAGCCGTCGCGCGTCCTTCCGCTTCGTCCTCCGTCCAGGCTTCATCCAAAAATCCGCTACCCTGCAAGACATAAGCGGGGATAAGATGATATGTATGCTGATGGCGGTGACGAACTGGGTTCTTACAAAATTTGGTATGTATAATGTACCTGTGAGTGTAACATTCTCAAGCATCTTCAGCTTGGAACTGCATATGTACCTGGTATGCCCATCCTTTTTCGCAATGTGTACATACTGTGACCAGTGCGACCAATTCTTGGAACAATCTTGGCTGCACAACCGCACAATCTCAGCCTCGCCGCATTGTACTCCCAGAAAGAGAACTCAGCAACACCGATTACATCAAGTACATGGAGTACCATACATACCTACCTACATTTGTGCATCATGTCCCGCCGTGGTGTGGTTGTACAACATCGCTGAAGATGATGTCGTAATTCCCGAAAATCCCTGTCCTGCTGAACGGATCGGCCAATGGCAGCCGACGTGGAACCGTGTCTTGGGTGCGCGTCCGCCGCTAAGAAGAGCCCTGTCTCTGTTGCCGCATTCTTGTCGATCATCTGGCTTTGAATCCTGCCGCGCCGTCTTCGGGAGGATTTCCGCACAGAACAACACGTGCAGTCTACGGACTAAAAGAGGATCGAATTGCCGATCGATCCCGCCTCTGAGGGGAGTTGCTTTGGAGGCGCTGTGTGTTCGGGTACGACTCACGAGGAAGCCAGGCCAAGAGAGCGTCGTCTTGAACAGCGCGAAGAACTTAATAAGCATCAGCCGGCACCATACAGTACACCACAATGCCCATTTGGTCCTTAAGAATAAAGCGTACGTGTCGGCACCTACGTTTGTCGGAGACAAGGCAAGTCCAATACCAATGAAAGATTCCAGATTCCGTTTCAAAACAAACGTGGCACACCGGAGGCCACCCGTACGGCGCATCGATTACAAAAAAGGCGCATGTACTCCGTAGTCAAGGGAAAATAAATGAGCTGTCTGATTAATAACACACACATAACGAACCAACTGCATACGGGTATTCAGTACCACGATAGTCATCAATGATCATTATCAGTAACCCGTGGACGCGTCCCGTAGTGAGCTCGACTTGCCTTCTTCCCGTGCAAGGTTGCGACAGGAACAGCGCCGTACCTCACTGAGACTCACTCACTTCTGTGCACTACAATCGGGACGCCACGGACGTCACGAGAGGGCTCCCCGAAAGTTACCCCCGAACGGCGCCCTTGAAAGGTTCCCCAGGGCCCGAAGGACCGCGGGAGGGAGGACCCCGCGATCCGGTGACAAGAGAGGCTTCAAGGTGCTCCATACTAGAGATGCGGTAATCGCGATTGGGGCGTGCTACCCAATTGAGTGGAGCGCCGCCTAAGGCTACAATATGGCCGGATGATGCGAATCTGAATCATGTGTACAGTGTGGTGGTGTGCACTGCGTGGGCTGGTGTTTCATTCATCATCGCGTGTGTGGCCGTGCGTTGCAGTGCCTCCTCAGTTGACAGTGTATGTACTGTGTAAAGCTTGTTGGGCCTTGTTGCTTCAAAGGCGAGAGTTGGTGCTGGCATCACAGCGGGTAATAAATGCCAATGTGTGTACTCCGTACAGAGCATGTACAGAGCATATGTGAATGTATGTCTGACTTCTTATGCTGTAATCGTATGTATAATATCAAATGCACGTGAGCAAAAGCGTCTATCGTATGATTCTGAAAACAGACACGGCACATCGCACGATGGACTCTGGAGATATTCGTAATCACGAGCATCGCGGGAAGCAAAACTGAACACTGAACAGGCAGCAGGGAGTGGAAGCGGAGGTTGACGTGGAAGCCATGGAACCACCACAGTCCGCACCTGCCTAAAGTTGAGCCATTCTCGTAAGTCGTCGTATTGGAATTGTTGGAAAAGGAAGGAAGGCACAGGAGGGCAGAGCGTCTGGTCTGTGTCCCAACTCCCAAGTTCCAACTCCCAATCGCACAGGCCGTTATTAGCACAGGCCACTTATTAGGCGAGTGCATGCCGTGATTGGCTGGACGCCGCACGAGCCGACGGGGGAGTCAAGACAGCTCAAGCCTCACACGCTGCAGCCTTGAATCTTGATGTCACCAAAACGACGTTGAGGAGGCGACGTGCTCAACGTCGTGCTTCCAGCCGGATGCTGCTACCCGCGCTGTCCCCTACCTAGCCCATACTATTCGTACCTGTAGTCGTAGGTATATACATAGGTACATATATAGAAACACATTATACATACCGTATCTACTGAGTAAATGAAGTATGTCCTGTGGAGCTACCTACCCCTGTTTCTAGCGATTTCATTCGCCCCCCCATATATATCTGATCTAAAGTTACGGACCAAGCCCTCTCACCCCTGTCATTGAAGAAAACCTGAATGGTGATTGCCCAAAGGCAAGGAGTCCGAGCTGGAGCCTGGGTGGCTTAGCGTTCTTTTAGCGTCGGCAAGTGGATACATCTGCGTTCCATGCAGGGGTGGGTAGCTCCACAGGACATACTTCATTTACTCAGTAGATACGGTATGTCGTCCCAAGCTTGCATGCGCATGGCGGCGTATTGCAGCGCTTTGCAGCATCAATCTCGCATCCTGCACTGGTGGCTGCAGCGTAAAATGCGCCGAAGACGACTCTGTGCGGACTTGGCGACTTGGCATCTGCATCGCCGTCGGCTCTGCTGCCAACAGGTCGACACTGCGTTTCTACGGAGTAAAGCAAACGGGACGATTCAACTCTTTCTGTGCTCGTGGGCTACAGTCTACTGATATGTACCTATATGTTTCTCAGCAGGCTCGTCTACTCCGTATGCTCTGTCTCGGTCGACGGCAACTAACCACAAGTTCCGGTCGCGGAGGCAGCGTCGCCATCCCCTTGTACCTGAACCACGACCAATGAGAACCGTCGGCGTTGTGCGACCCATTGGCGCATTGGCCGCCTCGTCGCGGGGAGAAGGAAATGCAGCAAAGAAACAAAAGGGGAAAGGGAAAAGGAAAGCGGCAGCACCACCAGTAAAGACTCTACGGAGTACACGAACAGGTAATAAGAGGTATGTACTCACTCTGTGGGGGAACTGTGTGCACTCTAGGTACTCCGTAATTATTCGTACCTACGGAGTACGGAGTACATATGTACATACAATGTACTTGCAGTTGCCAGGTTAATTAGCAGTTGGCCTGTGCTGCAGCCGAGTGAGCTTTTTGCCTTTGTCTGCCATCGTTCCCCACACATATCCCCTGACAAGACTCCCCTGATGCGGACACCAGCAGCCCCACACCCCCTGGGCATTTGCATGGAATCATGGATCTATCCCGGCCAGGTGCATGTGGTTTGACGACTTGGGAAACATGTGGCGAGGGACATTCTTGTGACAGAGAGCACAAAGCAAATCTTCGGCACGGGGCATTCGTGCTTTTTCTGTCGGAAGCCGGCAGGAGAGAAGAAACTACTCCGTACTCCGTAAAATGTAAGCTGCAAACAATCATGCTTCGGGGCCCCAGAGGAACAGCCAGAAAGAGGTTTCCCCTCGGAGGGTCAGTCTCCTTCATAAGTACCGGTCCGCCACGTTTCTGAGGTCTCGGATCTTCCCACCATGTCCCCCCGGCATCGCCGCTCCTTTTCACTCTCTTCTTTGTTTCGAGCTGCTTGATGCCCCCCAGATTCCTCTGCCCTGTTCCTCTGCTATCGTCGAGTACCAACACTTGTCTGTCTGCCCCTTCCCTTCCTTTTCGACATCTCGCATCGCATCGGCAATTTCCATCACTGCACAAAGACAAGGGGCGCCTGTTCGTCTATATCCACTACGGCCTCCACTCAATCTCTCCATCTTCCACAACTACCGATACGCGAAAGTAGAAGCCGTGCCAAAAGCAAAACACGACGCGGAACAATAACAAGACGCAAATTGGTTCTTCCAGTCCAACTGTTCGATCGAGAATTTATTACCGGAATCTCCATCTTTGACGCGGCAGTACCTTTTTGGGCATTCGATCTTGTCGTTGGTCATCTGTTCCTCGTTCAGACATCCAACGGCTTTTTTGGGCGACACCTCGCGAATCGGCTGTTTAATTGCATCAACCCCATGTTGTTATGCTCATTTTAGGCTCCGGGTCTTGAAACACCATTTGCAACGTCAACGTTGGCCACCAGGCTTTTATAGCTGTCAGCTTGTCGAGTCCAGGTTGCATACCGACCCAGCGCATAAACGACCTACATATATATCCGGCCTGCGCATTGCATTGATTTCTCTGCTGCTGCGCATAACTACGGAAGACGCGTTCCATTGTATGGGCTCTCGATTTCCACTCGTTCCCATTTCGTCTTTTCATCTACGTTCTTTTGCCAAGTTTCTGCGCCTTCGCTTGCGCGCATTGCTGCAACCAACCGCCGGCATGACGACCCTTATACCTCTTGCGCTCGGAAAAGAGTGCTACGCTACAAGAGACAACGATTGCCTGCCGTCCTATGACGATATTCTGAGTCGCTTCCCAAGCGTGCCGTCGAAGCCACGATCTTCGCGCCCTGTGCCGCAGCCGCTGTGCCTTCGGGTCACGAAGCGGCAGTCCCAGACGGAGCATGTGCCAGAATCCCCTGCTACGCCCTGTACAGATATGGAATGGAAATCGACGTTGGGCGAAATCAAGAGAGAGTACATGAATCGGAGGTTTCGCCAATGCTCCACGCGGTGCCACGAGGTGCTCGCTCAGAGTGACAAGTTTGTAAGTTGTTTCTGTCTGAATCCCCGTCGCGCATGCGAAACTCTGGGAGTCATCTTTGCCCTCTCCATCTCCAGCGCGCACTCATACTTACGTTGGACCAAAAATCAGGCACACCCCATTCACCTCGTCTACGTTCGCTTCTACGCCGCTACGGCCCTGGAAATGCAAGCCCGTACCATCCACCACTCCTCGCCCTTCCGCACAACCCTCCTCAAGCAAGCATACGACCACTACAGCATCGCATCAGACCTCGCCACCCAAGCCGATCAACAAGTCACCGATCGCTCCCCCCACGCGCGCAACAGCAGATTCTCTTTTTCGAAACTACACTCCCCTGCCGGCTCCAACGCCTCCTACTCGACCGCCTCCACCGGAATGTCCTCCCCGAGTCCATCTCTCTACTCCTCACGCGGGGGCGACGACGCCTTCGCCAAACCCACGCCCAAGAAGAAGAAGGTGGCTTTCTCTGACGAACTCATCATCGAGCCCATGATTCGCCCCGACAGTCCCACACTCGGCTTCGACGACTGGGTCGCCCGTTCTTCCCCAGAGCCAATCCTCTCGCCGCCAGAATCTATCCTCAAGTCCGTGAAGCGCCCGCCACTCATCAACACCGCGGATGACTCCCCCCGCACACCTGACTTTAGCGATCTAGGTCTCCCGGAAGACGACGACGCAGAGGATCCCTTTTCACATACCCGCTCCGTGCACCGCTTCTGTACTATCCTGGGGAGTCTCCGGCGGCAGATCACATCGCATCTGACGACTCTAGATATCGAGATTGCGGCGTGTCAGATTCCGACAGTGTCGTATGCTACGAGTCCGGAGATGAAGGCGTTGGATATTCAGGCTAGGATTGAGAGGTTAAGAGCTTGTGGGTGGAGGAGAGCACGGTTTAATGTGCAGAGGTATGAGGCTTTGAGGGAGAATGCGTTGGCGGATATGATGGAGTGATGGGGGGTGCTGTTTAGGAGGGTTCAGGGGGGAGTCTGGCATATTGCACAATGAAGCTTACTTTGTTGGCTCTCGTCACTTGGCCCTGTTTACTTTTCTCTCCTTCTTCTTCTTCTTCTTCTTTTGCTCATTTGTCTTTGGTCCTTTTTACATTCTACTCGCCTTCTTCTCCTTACATATCTCGTTGGTACCTTTTTGCTCTTTCATTTTCCATTTTTCATGTTTCTTTTTCTATTTTACTTTTTTCGCTTCTTGCGTCAGTTGTGGTACATACCCCTGGCAGTCGAATTTTCTCAAACAAAGCCATTTCTAGCATGTATTGCATTTTTCTCATTTCTTCTTCTTCTTCTTCTTCCTCTTCTTTTGCTGACGTCCCGGACTCGTATGTGAGCACAGAGGTATACATCGGATATGTCGGGGCTCCTTGGCAAGTTTTCTTCTTCTTTTCTATGGGACTTTTCTTTTGCTTCTTTGCTTATATGTTGGAAGTGGCGTGATGAGCCATCCAGCCAGCCAGTTAGCCAGTTTTCTTTTTCTTTCACTTCTGGCGTAAGTGGTAGATGCGATGACGAAATATATGCATGATGTGCCTGCAATTCAGCGTGCATATCCGTGTTGTGAATCTGGACCCCCATTTTGTGCTTACATGCAGAGTTGAATCCTTTTGCATCTTGGCCCGTGCTGGCTTATTAGGAGCCAAATTGTGCTGGTAGAGCAAGAAGCCGCGTCAAGCTATGTACCGATGTAGGAATACCTATGTACTCAGCTGTAAGAGCCAACTATCATATGCCTCTAGAACCAGATCCATGTTCTGGCTCAGGCCGTGTTAAAGTCATGTACATATTCTAGAATCACTTGTGCCACAGCAGGCATGATCTTTCTATATATGTACCACTTTGCATAGTCCCTCCACGTCGTCTCTCTTATTAATCATCATTACCACATCACATCTACCAACCCAAAAGCCGTTGATAGCCAGGTATCTATTTTCACTTACATCCCATCTTGAAAGGCCATCCGTCCTCTACTCTACTTCGTACTTTACACTGGCGAATCAGGCCTATCAGGCAATAGGCTAATACTCCTTGGACCCCGGAACGGGGACATCCATTACATGGCTTGTCACTGGTCGGTGTTTATGCATACGAACGAATCTAGCTGGATACATACATAGCTGCTTCGAACCATGCGTCGTGCGTAATACATACCTATTGCAGTCCTGTTTTCATGCAACATTTGAATGAGTGTTTCCTCTTGCGTTTACTCATTCTCCTGTCTCGCTGGTAGTGTGCGGTTTTATCGCCCATGTCTCTCCCCGGAATCCGGGTACTTGATACATGCTGCTCGTTTCCTCAGCTCAACACCCATCGTGACTCCGGACTCCTGACTCGTGATACAAATTATCGAGCGCGAACAACACATGAGCACTCAAGGCCATACATGAGGCATCCGGACGAGATAATTCAGTCTGTATTCCAATACAATATACACAAGAACCTGCAAACCCGAATCGCAAAACATCCTCTTCAAAAGGCGACGACGTAGATTTGTGCCTTTCTTGAGTTTATTCATACTACCGCTCGGCACCATACTAACCGCTCGGCGCTTCCCAAGGATGAATTTTTTTTTGAAGAAAAAAAAAAAAAAAAAAAAAAAACGA
>QEQW01000119.1:0-55134 GCA_004016085.1 Claviceps quebecensis
AAAAAAGTGGAGCCGACCGAGAAAAAGTGGGGGGCGGTTGCATGTCTTCTTACCCTGGGAGTTGCAGTCTATCGACCCCCTCTACAACTACCACTGCTACTATTGCGATTCCCTCCACTCGGCCCATTCCCTTCAACCCAGCACCCCCCAGTCCATCGTCTGCTACTCGGCACGTTCACCCGTCGTTACTCTTTCCAAGCTCTGTTCGACATTTCTCTTTCGTCTGGATGCCGTTCATGAATGATTTGTAAGTTCCCCCAGCTCGCCATTCAACTGCCGTTGTCTGGTCATGTTTTTTGTTGCGCATCTTGCCTCGCCGGCCTTCCCTTAGACCTCGCTACATGACCTGTCGGAGCTGTCCGATATCTTATCAAGCCTGTTGATTGCGTTTTTTTGATGAATTTGATGGCTTTCGATGGTTTTGGATGCAAATGCTACCGGTTCACCGTCATTCGCTGAGGCTTGGGTTTGAATCACAGTCCTTGCCTTTCCTTAATCATAGCCATCACGACGTTACGTCTGAATGCGACTATGTCAATTGCTCCATCATTAGCACCTATTCATGACTTTGAGGATTGCTTTTTGGTGCTACAGCTTCTGTTCTACACTGGCAAAACCCTTTCATCACGTACACAATCCCGCTTTACCTTGCCGACACTAATTTTGCTTTCTTTCATAGCCACTTATAAGTGCCACAGCTGTCACCATGAGCTCACCGGTGGTGGCGGGCTTTAGCAACGGTCACTTGTCGCCGGATAATGCCATGCCGTCGGATACCATCGTCGAAACTGGTGAAGGCGATACGGACGTCTCCCATGTTCACCACAGCCCAATGACGCACTCATCACCAGCAGAGTCCGAAATCGTTGCCCGCGAGACGCCAGATCATGCGGACCTAGATGAAGGGTATCTAGACTCTGATGCTTCCAGTGTAGCCAATGCTTCGGATGATGCCGATTCGGATGTGAGGGAACAGAGTGTAGCATCGCATCAAGAGGATAAAGGCGAAAGCGAACCTGAAGCCGATCACGAAGCCGATGCCTCACCCGTTTCAAGTCGAGCCTCGAAAAGGAAGGCAGAAGTGGCAGAAGACACTTTCATTAAAGCGAATCCTGAGCTTTATGGTCTTAGAAGAAGCGTAAGCTGCGCTGTATCATTATCATAAGGCCTTGGCCCCTCTGCTGACCAGATCCCAGACACGCGCGAGAGAAACGAGGAAAATGGTATGTTCCATTCGCATATTGACACTGATGGAAGTTCCCGGTCCTGTGTATTGAGCTAACGCAATGGTAGATTGACTCTGATGATTCGAATTCTGATGATGATGAGCCAACACATCGTCCACAGGCCAAGCGACGACGTGTCGTCGCCCCTCAATCATGTGAGAAGCTCCCTCATTTTCGGCCAGCCCCTCCATTACTGAACTGTTACGTGTTAGCATCCAAGAGAGACACGCCTATCCGGCAGCCGTCGACAAACGAATCTGATTCTGACTCTGATACGTACGGCGGAGCTCGAGCGAAAACTCAACAGAGGAAGGCAAGACTACAGAGAGAGTCACAGCCGGCTCTTGCACTTGCCGAGAAAAGGTGGTCTAGCCGGAGGGCCGCACAACAGGTACAACAAGGGATGTACGAAGAAAGTGAGGTCGATGACGATGACGATGACGATGAAGCAGATCCAGCTTCAGCCTATTACGTAGCTGATTACGTGGACGACTCGCCCTATGTCGAGAAAGTGGTTCGACATCGCCTCAGAGATGGTTCGGATCTCCAGTATGATTCAAGTCACCGCGACTTTGAATACTTTATCAAATGGCAGGGAAAATCTCATCTGCATGACACTTGGGAGACAAACGACTCCTTGCGCAACGTGCGCGGGTTTCGCAAGGTCGAAAATTACTTCAAAAGGGTGGTCGAGCGAGAACTCGACATACGTTTCGGCGATGACTTCCCGCCAGAGGCCAAAGAGCAATTCTTTCTTGACAGGGAGCGCGATGAAGATGCCTTTGCAGATTTCACTCAGGTTGAGAGAGTAGTCAACGTTCGCGATGGAGACGAAGACACAGAGTACTTTGTCAAATGGAAAGGCCTCACGTATGAAGAGTGTACCTGGGAAATGGCGTCAGATATAAGCTCCGAATTCCAAGACAAGATCGACCAGTACCTAGACCGGTCGTCGCGGTCTTGGCAATCAGATAAACGAGAGACGAACCCCGATACACGGAGCAGGATGGTCAAACTCGAAAGCCAACCCGAGTACATCCAAGGCGGGGAGCTGCGGTCGTTCCAGTTGAAAGGTCTCAATTTCCTGTGCCTCAACTGGACGAGATCCAACAACGTCATTCTGGCCGATGAAATGGGTCTCGGCAAAACAGTTCAAACTGTGGCATTCCTGAGCTGGCTGCGAAACAATCGACATCAAGAAGGTCCATCACTCGTTGTAGCGCCACTCAGTGTCATCCCGGCTTGGTGCGACACGTTTAATCACTGGTCTCCTGACATCAATTACGTCGTCTATCTAGGGCCCGAGGACGCGCGCAATATCATTCGAGACAACGAATTACTAGTTGGTGGCAATCCCAAGAAACCCAAGTTCAACGTCCTCGTTACCTCGTATGAGTTTATTTTGCAAGATTGGCAATTCTTGCAAACAATCAAGTGGCAGACCCTCGCTGTCGACGAGGCCCATCGCCTGAAGAACCGGGAGTCGCAGTTATACGCAAGACTTGTGGCATTTGGCGTCCCCTGCAAGATTCTAATTACTGGTACACCCATCCAAAACAATCTTGCGGAGCTATCTGCGTTGCTAGATTTCTTAAATCCCGGAAAAGTAGTCATCGACGAGGATTTGGACTCTTTGTCCGCAGTCGATGCCCAGGAGAAGCTTGAAGAACTTCACAAGTCAATAGCGCCCTACATTCTAAGACGCACAAAGGAGACGGTAGAATCGGACTTACCACCCAAGACGGAGAAGATCATTCGTGTCGAGCTATCCGATGTTCAACTGGACTATTACAAAAATATTTTGACGAGAAACTACTCGGCTTTGTGTGACGCTACAGGTGGCCACAAAAACTCCTTGTTGAACATCATGATGGAGTTGAAGAAGATCAGTAATCACCCGTACATGTTTCCTGGCGCCGAAGAGCGTGTTTTGGGTGGCAGCATACGCCGTGAGGACCAAATCAAGGGACTCATTACAAGCAGTGGCAAGATGATGCTCTTGGATCAGCTGCTTTCCAAATTAAAGAAAGACGGCCATCGCGTCCTAATTTTCAGTCAGATGGTCAAAATGCTAGATATCCTCGGAGACTATCTATCATTACGAGGTTACAAATTCCAGCGTCTTGATGGCACCATTGCTGCGGGCCCTCGTCGCATGGCCATTAACCACTTCAATGCTGACGAAAGCGACGATTTCTGCTTTTTACTCTCAACTCGAGCTGGTGGGCTAGGCATCAATCTCATGACTGCCGATACCGTTGTCATATTCGATTCCGACTGGAACCCTCAGGCTGATTTGCAGGCCATGGCTCGGGCGCACCGGATTGGTCAGAAACGACCCGTCAACATCTATCGCCTCGTCTCCAAGGAAACGGTGGAAGAAGAAGTCTTGGAACGAGCGAGAAATAAGCTCCTCCTGGAGTACTTGACCATCCAGGCAGGTGTCACAGATGATGGCAAGGCAGCATTCAAGGAGAAGTTAAACAATAAGGGCCTGAAGACGGATGGTCCGTCATCGTCGGAAGACATCCAAATGGTTCTGAAGATGAGATCTTCCAAGATGTTTGAGCAAAGCGGGAATCAAGAGCGCCTTGAGCAGCTTGACATTGATTCTATTCTTGAGAATGCCGAGATCACCAAGACCAAGGTTGATGACAAGATGAACCTTAGCAGCGGTGGTATTGATTGGGACAACTTTATGCAAATTACCGACGTCAAAGTTGATGACCTAAATCTCGACTGGGATCAAATCATCCCGGCTGACAAGTTGGCCGAGATTAAGGCTGACGAAGAGCAGCGTCAGAACGACGAATATGTGGCCAAACTCGCAGCTGAAAACGCACCTCGACGAGCTGCGATGAAGAATCGCACCAAGGAGAACGATCGTGCTGATCGGTTGAAGAAGCGCCAGCGAGAACAACGGCAAGAGGAAGAGGAGCAAAAGGCTCTGCTGGCCGATCCGAAACGACCGTTGAACGACAAAGAGCAGCGAAACCTCATCAAGGCCTACTTTCGGTTTGGGTCTATGGATGACCGCAAAGATGACATAATTCAAGAGGCGAAACTAGTTGAGAGGGATCATGAATTTGTCAAGTCTGTGCTGGACGACTTCATCAAGGCCGCGCAGCAAGCTGTAGATGAGAATAGCTTGAAGCTTGCAGAAGAGGAAAAGAAAACGGGCAAAAGTCTGACCAAGAAGGACCGGAAAGCTGTGCTTATCGACTTTGGTGAGCTCAAGAAAGTCAACGCTGAGACAGCAATCGAACGTCCGAAGCAGCTCCAACTTCTTCGCAATGCGATCCAGAGTCAAAGCGATTGGAAGTCTTTTCGCCTCCCTGACGCCACCAAAGCCGCCAACTACACGTGTGCATGGGGTGCCAAGGAGGACGCGATGCTTCTAGTCGGTATTGACAAGCACGGCTTCGGTGCTTGGGTACAAATTCGTGATGATGCAGAGTTGGAGATGCAAGACAAGCTGTTCCTCGAGGAGCACAGAGTTGGCAAGAAAGAAGAGCGCAGCAAAGCCAATGACAAACTTAAAGCTCCGGGGGCTGTGCACCTTGTCCGGCGCTCTGAGTATCTGCTCTCCGTGCTACAGTACAAGTATTCCAGTGATCGGACCGCCCAGCGCGTCGTGGACAACCATCACCGGAATAACAAGAAGCACAGCGTTGCGAACGGGTATCGCATTAGCGGAACCGCATCCCCCGCGCCACACACCATCAAGAAACATCGTGACAGAGACCATGATGACCATCGTGGCCGCAGCGCTGCTGACGAACGAGGTCCGTCTAAGCCTGACTTTAAACGAAAGCATACTTCGTATGAAGACGATATAAGCCCGAAGCATCGCCG
The DNA here is from genome assembly GCA_004016085.1 of Claviceps quebecensis. Taxonomy (NCBI): domain Eukaryota; kingdom Fungi; phylum Ascomycota; class Sordariomycetes; order Hypocreales; family Clavicipitaceae; genus Claviceps; species Claviceps quebecensis. The sequence continues at coordinate 5,082 of QEQW01000119.1, forward strand.
CATGGAAGATGGTCGTCGTCAGAGCAAACATGGTGCCGACCGAGAAAGAGACCGAGACCGAGATCGAGATCGCGATCGGGTAGATGCTCGTCGTGATGATCGTCGCCGTGATGACGATCACAGGCGTCACGACAGGGTCCGACCTCGGTATGATGATGAGCGTCGACGAGACGAGCGGCGAGACGATCGTCGGCGTGACGACGACAGATATCGTGATAGTAGGGATCGGGATCGGGATCGCAACAGAGACCGGGACCGAGATCGTGAGCATGAAAGAGACAGAGACAGAGAGAGGGAGAGGGACCGGGAATGGGATCGTGCTCGTGACCGTGACCGTGACCGTGACCGTGACCGTGACCGTGACCGTGACCGTGACCGTGGTCGCGACCGAGATTTCCGTCGTGATCGAGATGTTGATTATGGCCGTGAGCGCGAACGCGGTCGCGATCGAGAGCATGACGGAGACTTGCAGCAACCCCAGGACGAGCGAAGATCAAAGGCGCTGCACCGGCTAGATGAACTGCGACGGATCGGCGACAATAAGGATGAGCGAAACAGAGATAATGAGGCCATGATTTGGTACCTTCTCAAGCCTGTGCGGGAAAACTTTGAGCGAATATTATCCACAACCAAAGACAACGTCAAGTCAAGCAAGGAGCGCGCATCGATTTTTGGAACCGAGCTGGTTGCTATTGGTACATTTCTAGACGAAAGGCTCCAAGTCACGGCAGCAGATGAGGGTCTCAAAAACAATTTTTGGTACGTAGTAATTTAGGCTTGTAAAAGCGCCGCAGCCGACTAACACAACACACAGGGATTTCTTGGCTGCTTTATGGCCAGTCGACGACACTAGCAAGAGCGTCACAGGCAAAAGACTGAGCAACATGTACCGAACCCTCTATGCGCGCAGCAAGGAGTCCAAATCGGGCTCACGGACGAACGGGGTATAGAACTGATGGTTTTTAAGTTGTTGTGTTGTTGTTACTGCTGCTTGCACTTGTGTCGAGCTGCAGACTATAGACCGTGATGGTGGTTGTGGCTGGTCTCGGAACTGACGTCAGATGTTGATTCGGACCTACCCATCACATTTGAGTATTGTCCCTGCATGAAGCGGCGTTTTTGGTGTCACGGACTCACGGGAAGCATAGGGTTATGTACGGCGTTGGGCCCGGTCACAAAGGTTGTTTCTGATTACCTCTCCATATATCTTGTCCTTTTTTTGCCGGTTTTTTTTCTCCTTTCTTCCTCTTCCATTTCTCTCGAGACGACAACGTGCTCGGATCTGCATAAAGAATTTATTTGAGGAGGAATCTGTTTTGTTTTCTTTATGGCTGCCGGAAGTTTAGGGGGTTGGCGATCGAGTGGAACGACATTGAGGGCTTCTTGTGAAATTGGCAAAATCGGCTTTGTTTCTGAGAGGGCGAGTTAAACACAAGAAATCAAGACCGCCGTTTGATGTTATTGATGGGACTGGTGATTCTCGTCCCAGGGTGTCGAGGTTGGCTCAGACTGTGGCTGTGACGTGATTTTAACACAAACAAGGCGAATGCCGCGTGTACCAGGAGCAGCAGTCTTCGTCTTCGTCAATGACGACGGCAGAGCCGTGTTTCTCACAAGACGAGGGGCAGAGAACCGTGTACATATGTAGTCAGTGACGAAATGTCCATGCAATAGAGAAGGAAGAACGTGAAGTCGAACAGGGTGAACTGGACACGGCATTGCTCACTAGGTACCTCTCTTCGCTGCTATGGTTCATCATCTCGAGTTCATCTTCTTTCACGTCCCTCGCCGCCACGCCCCACAAATGTATGGACCGGTGTCTCATCGGCGCATGCGGGCATGGCGGCCATCCCATCTCGTATCTTGTCCTAACCGCAGCCAGCCCAACCCGACAACAAACAAATCTCTGCATCTAAATTCGAATTGCCAATCAAACTTCTCTGTCCACCTCTGTTCTTGCTCTTGATCCCTTTTCTGAAGAATACACAAACGAAGCGAACACCATGGAGGGCCCCTCACTGTCCTTCCAAAAAGAGCTCTCCACCGCCCGCACCGCCGCTCTCCACGCCGCCCGCCTCACGAAACGAGTCCTCTGCTCGTCCGTCAAGGAACTCTCCAAGGCGGATGCCTCCCCCGTCACGATTGCCGACTTTGCCGCCCAGGCGCTGCTGATTCGGATCCTGCGCGATGCGTTCCCCGATGACGGATTCGTGGGGGAGGAGGATGCGGGGGTGCTAAGAGCGGATGAGGGGCTAAGGGGCCAGGTTTACGGCTTGTATTGCGAGGGGGTAAAGGGGTGGCGACGAGAGCAGAAACAACAACAGCAGCAGCAGCAGCAGCAGAAGGACAAAGAAGGGAAGGAGGAGAAACATGAGGATGAAAACGAAGAGGAGCCCGGGTCAGTGCAAGAAATGCTCGAGCTGATTGACCTCGGCGGCCGCGGCGAGGGCGGTCCCCACGGCCGCTTCTGGGCCATGGACCCCGTCGACGGGACGGCCTCATTTCTCCGCGGCGAGCAATACGCCGTATCGCTCGCGCTGCTCGAGCACGGCAAGGAAGTCCTCGCCACAGTCGTCTATCCCAATCTACAGCTCCGCCAAGGCCGCATCTTTGAAGACGAAGTCGACACCGCCGGTCTGGGCATCATGCTCTCCGCGGTGCAGAACCAGGGCGTCACAAAAACTACACTCTGCTCCTCTTCGCCATCCTCCTCCTGGCAAGATGAACTCCCCTATGGTTACTACCACGAGCATCAGTCGGAGAAACTGGCACCCCTGGAGCCTACTCCCTCTAGACAGGATAGCCATCTCATCGACTGTGACCTGAATCCACCTCCCCAGCGAAGCATCGTCCAGAGCATCTGCGAAAAGCTCGCTGTGCCGTTCCCCGGCACCGACGTCTGGGCCTCGCACGTCCGCTACGCGGGCCTGATTCTTGGCGGGGGGGACTTGCTCATTCGGCTGCCGAGGGGGGAGAATGCCCGCTCGTGTGTCTGGGACCACGCGGGTGCGCAGCTCATGTTTCGAGAGCTGGGAGGCCGGGTGTCGGATCTGGATGGCAAGAAGGTCGATTTTGGGAGGGGGCGGTATTTAGCTGCGAATAGGGGGTTGGTGCTTGCGAGGGATAATGGACTGCATGGGGACGCGGTGAGGGTGGTGGGCGAGGTGATGGGGAAGTAAAAGTTGCTGCTTCGAGTGTTTCCCGTAATGCACATGTGGATGCATATATGTGTGATTCCTATGTGCATATTCCTGTTCCCAGTCATATTTGTTCTTCGTTTCACTCATGTCCAGGCATTTACTCAAGAACCAGGCACCATAGATTAGATATTTTACAATTTTTTTAATTTATTTTTGTTGTCCTTTGCTTTTCCAACAGTTCGCAAAGGTAGTACATCCTTTCCATATGCAGCCGCGTCTATATTCCGAATCTATGTTCACATTAGACTGCTCCGTCCGCCTATCTCCATGCTTCCCTGCCCATCCTTCATTTGGCCGCTCCGGCCCACCACAAATTCGTGGTATATCCGTCGCAGACGGGCTTTCTCCTCGTCGCTGATACTCGCATGTGTCTTGTCTAGCGCCTTGACGAGATGCTTCCACGCAATGACCACTTCTCGCAGGCCCTTCTCCTTCTCTTGTTTCTTATCATCACCGTTGTTCCCGTTGTTGATGCCATCTGACTTCGTCAACGTCCCGTACCCCTTTTTGGCACGTTTGCGGGTCAGCGTCATCTGCTCTAGCTTGGAGGTGATGGCCGCGTTTTCCGTAAGAGCTGCAGATTGGCTTTGCGGGATCATGGGCTCGTTGGAAGGGACAGAATTAGTACCGTAGCGGAACTGGACGAAGCTGGGTGTCGATGGGCTGCGAGTTGTGGCGTTCTTGGGCTGCTTTCGGTTGAAGGTTTCAACGTCGCGAGAGGCACCGCTCACGTCGAGGACATCGTGGATGGCCTCGAGTTGGGCGTTTGACACCAGCGCCTGTAGATCAGCCCCAGAAAATCCTCCGGTTCGGCGAGCCAGTTCCATCAGACTATGTTGGTTGTCATGATTCGTGTCGTCGGTGGTAGCAAGCTCGATCGATAATCGGACCTTTTGCACCAGCGCCTTGATAATGTCAAGGCGGTCTTCCAACCCGGGCAGGTCACAGAGAAGACACTTGTCCAGACGACCGGGCCGTAACAAGGCGGGGTCGATGAGATCGGGACGCGACGTGGCTGCCAGAACATATACACCAGACAGCCCCTCTGCGCCGTCCATCTGCGTCAGCAGCTGGTTCACCACACGATCCGTCACCCCCGTCGAGTCGTGCCCTCTCTTGGGTGCAATGGAGTCGAACTCGTCAAAGAACAAAACACAAGGTTTCGCGGCCTGTGCCCGATCGAAGAGGTCGCGCACGCTCTTTTCCGACGCGCCAATGTACTTGTTGAGGATTTCTGGTCCCTTGACACTGATGAAGTTGAGGCCGCATTCGCCGGCCACGGCACTGGCTAAAAGCGTCTTGCCGCACCCAGGGTAGCCATACAGCAGGAGGCCCGACCGCAGGCGGAGGGGGCATTGGGCAAAGATGGGGGCGTACTTGGTAGGGTATTCGAGTGTCTCTAGCAAGACGCGGCGCGTTTCTTGCAAGCCTCCGATGGATTTGAACGTTGTTGTCGAGCTCTGCAGCGGCACGTTTCGGAGAGATGCTGGCGTGAAGCCTTTCAAGGCGCTCTCAAAGTCGACTCGACCGAGTGGAATGGCACTGTCGGCATCAGCGTGTGGGAACTCGGCGAGGGATCGCATCATGGCCTCATTTCGCGCTCTCGATACCAGCACGTGCAAGTCTCCTGGCATGTAGCCGTCCGTCAAACCTGCCAGGTCGAGGAAGTCCAGGTCCGAGTTAATGGCGAAACCGGCGGATTTGGAAGTGGGCTTCCCGGACGTTGCCGTGCCATGCATCCATGACTCACTGTCGACATCTTGGGTCGTTTCGTGCCCATCCGATGTGGTTGGGCGGCTTGAGTTACTGTCCCGGTCGTTGGATTCCCCGTCTTTCGGAACAGCGTCCACGACCTCTACAGAATCCTGGCGGGCAATGGCCTCCATGACCCTCCTTCGTGCTTCCTTATCCGGAGCTTTGAGCTCCATCATCTCTCTCACAACATGCCCGCTGACAACCACATTGTGGAGCGAATCCTTGCCCTCTGCCGTCGCCAGCAAAACAATGCCACTGTCCCGAGTACAAAACTGCCGCACAATAGAACGTACAGTCTCACTAATTTGCCTGCTCCGTCCATTGTCGTTGCCGACTTGGAGTTCTGTCTCCACAGGACACAGTTTGTCCAGATCGTCAAGCACCACCACTGACTTTCCGCCCAGTCTCGCTCCCCAACTCGCGGACATGAAAATTCGTGTCAAGGTCTCCTTTATCGTGGACACTCTGGTCTCGTCTGTGACGAGCTTGCGACACGAGAAATACAAGCTGTAAAAGAGCGTCTCCTGTCTCAGTGTCTCTGCCATGTGTTTCGCTACTGAAGTCTTGCCAGAACCCCTGCCGCCGGTCAATAGTACAGAGGACATATGTGCTAGTTGTGCCCGGAGGTTTCGCAGCAGATCGTCAATGCCCACTAGGAGAGAATTATTTTTGGGCAGCACCTCAAAAACATCAGAATCAGGCACCATCCATGAAGGTCGAGCCAGAGGCTGCTGAAAGTCAATATGAGTCATGTCATCCAGGCCGACCGCCCACAACGTCGCGTCTCTGCCGTCTCTGTCTCGATCTTGAGAGGATGCATATTCTGAGCTACACTCAAACTTGACGAAGCCGCCCTCCCAGCCTTGCGGAGCGTCCAATTCGCTGTAGACCCCCACCACCATGCCATCCGTGATCGGCCCTCGTAACAAGCCCTGTTGTTTGTTTGTGCCCAAATACATGTGACGGAATCGTTTCGCTGATTCCTCCTTCTCGGCCTTGGAGTCACTACCGAACTTCAGGCCCTCGTTCGGCTTTGAGTCACCGCCGTGACTGGCAAATGGATACACTTTGACACCTGGGACCGCCCCCTTCGGCAGCGGCGGCGGTGCAGCCTGAATTTTGACAACACCTCCTACGATACCAGGACAGCCTAGCACTGCACACAAGGGCGAGGACAAGGCCGCTGTTTGTCCATGTGGAGGATCATCCCAAGATTTCAAGCTCGCGACGACCTTGGTTGAGGCGGCTGTGCTGGTCGGTGGAGCGGTCCCGTCCTCCACTTGTGGTTGCTTCAATCCGGCTGGCTTGATGACGTCGACGACGACGTACTTGACGCCTCGAAATGGGCTCGCAAGTAGGCGCTCTCGATCGACCCAGATGCTGATATCAGGGTCTGACGGTCCGTCCTCGAACCACTGCCTGCAGGCCGTTCGCTCAATGGCCCGAAGAAACATGATAGGCTTCGTTTCTTCTCTGGCGCGCTGTTTCCGGACAGTACTACCCCCACTACGTCTGGATTTAGAGGTGCTTGCGACGCTGCGGTGGTCGCCGCCCCCGCTGGCGGCAATTTGTGAGGACTTGGCTCTGGTTTTCGGAGCGACGATGACTTCGGCATTGGGAGATAGTTTGACAAAGGCAACATCGGCCGGCGGCGCGGGATCTAGCGATACAACCTTGATGCTGGCAGTAGATGTAGGCGAGAGGTGCAACGTCAGAGGATGAGGGGAAACCGCTACAGCTGTCGATCCATGGCGGTACCCTGGGTTGGGAAGCGCACGAATCTGCGACTGCAAGTTGAGCTCGAGAAAAGTGGCGTGCAGTTCAATCATTTCCCAGTCCTCGGGCGTCAGGGGCTCAATATTGATGCTGTGTGCGATGGGAGGATCGACGTGTACTGTAGCGGTAACCTTTTGGCCCTCGGAGAGCTTCAGAGCATTCGCAAGCGTCGCATCGATTTCCACCACCTGAACAGCCTGGTCCAAAGATCCGCGGCCCCCGCTGCTGCCATTGCGACGCGCAAGGAACGGATCCCGTCGCTTGCTGGGCATCCCCGTCCATCCCACGAATATGGACTGCGGAGGGTTTGAGGGGTCTCTAGACTCGCCAGAGACGGCGGAGGGTTTGTAGGCAAGCTCGACGACAACATTTTGTACCGGCTATGAGAAACGACTGAGCGGTTAGAGCGGAATAGTCAGGAGAGAAGGATATAATTAGAGATTGGAAAGGGGAAAAATAGTCTTACCGTATCCAGGTTGAGCAGCAACGAGACGAGGGACGACGGAAGGTTGACCAAGCAGTTCTTCAAGTGGACCAGCGAGAGCTCGGCCACTGCGGATTGCGCATTCTTTCTGGGCGCCATGCTGAGTGGTCGAGGTGCATGGCCGATCGATGAAGCGGAACTGGCAGAGCCTTTCACGGCTGATGTCTTCTTTCCAGAATGTATGCGCAATAAGTGGCAGATGTTGTCATGTCGAAGTCCGACATCTGGAGGTGGCTGTTATCTTCTGCCGCGGCTGATGCACGTGCCAATGGGCACTGGGCGTTGACATGCTTGGGAACGTTCACTGCACCGAGGCAAGCGGCAAGCCGCAAGTCATCAGTCCCTTGGAAGTTGGTTCATGCACAGCCATACTGGCTCCGTATGCTATGTACCTAGGTACCTTGTACCCGCTCTGTGGCTGACAGCTCGGGCGCACCGCATCTATGTTAAATTGATCTACATGGGTACATATTTTATCGGTCGCGCAAGACGCGTCGCGTACGAAAACTCGCGTTCTGGGCTCCATCCAACTTATCGAACGAGTCAATCGCTATTTGTGCACCTCGTGTACATACATTGTATACCGAGTCGACAATTTCTGATCTCATCCCAGTCGCAACCTTGACGAACGGCCGCCATTGCATCTTTCTATCTATCATACACGCCGTCAACATCGTAATCGCCATTCTCAACGTCAACCGCAGCAGCAGTCCAATATGGCGCTTCGTGATCTCAAGTCCCCCGTCGACTACGAAGCCCAGCAAAGTGTGTATCCCCTCCGACATCCTGATTCACGCTCTCTCAATGCGTGGTTACTTCTACAGCCCCATACACACTCATATAATGACGGTGCTTGTTCTCGGCGCTAACATCGACCAGAGAGCTTCGAGGAGTTCCTCAGGGGCTTCAAGACGTCCCCTGAGCATACCATTACAACGGCCCTTGGAGACTTCACAATCGATGATGATGAACTTAGCGACGGATACGATCCCATGGACGAGGATTCCGAGTCCGCCAACCGCCGACGTCAAGAAAAGCAGCGCCAGAGAGAGCCCCAACACAAGTATATGGATATATTGCAAAAGTTAGCCGATAGATCAATCGACGAAATCGTGATTGATCTGGATGACTTAACAACTGTAAGTAGAAGCGCTTACTTCATCATCAGATGACCATACCGTTTTCGGCTTTACTCGATGATAACACCAAAAAAAACACATGAAGTGGGAATCTCAAAACGAAGAAGAAGAACCACTGCGGCTGGTGTACTCGATTGAAATGAATACGAAGCACTACGTTGATATTATGTCCAGAGCCGTGGACAATGTCATGCCGCAACCAAGCCTAGACGTCAGGTATGATGAAGATTGAGATACCTGATCACCTGACCTGCCTCTTCTCACACAACTGGATGCGTCGCTGACAAGCAAGTGAAGCTTCAAAGACGATGTTCTCGATGTCCTTATGGCCCGACGTCAAGCTCGTAACCGTGAACTAGAGGAAGCCGTGGCGAGAGATCCGACTGTCGAAGATGACCAGTTCCCAGCTGAGCTTGTCCGACGCTACACTCTGGTCTTCAAACCCAAGTCTGGCACCGCAGATGACCCAGCCAAGGCGTTGGCAGTCCGGCAAGTGAAAGGCGAACATCTAGGAAACCTCATCACGATCAGAGCGATTGCGACGCGCGTATCAGACGTGAAGCCCATTGTGCAAGTCAGCGCGTATACTTGCGATCGCTGTGGATACGAGATCTTCCAGCCGGTCTCTGACAGGCAGTACGGTCCCTTGACAATGTGTCCTTCAGATATGTGCAAACAGAACCAGTCGAAGGGCCAGCTAAACCCATCAACCAGGGCCTCCAAGTTCTTGCCTTTTCAGGAGGTCAAGGTTCAAGAGATGGCAGAGCAGGTCCCCATTGGCCAGATTCCTCGCTCCTTGACCATCTTGTGCTATGGCAGTCTAGTGCGTCGAATCAATCCCGGCGATGTAGTTGACATTTCCGGCATCTTCCTACCGACGCCATATACGGGTTTCAAGGCCATGAAGGCTGGCCTGTTGACGGACACGTATGTGGAGGCTCACTACATTCGTCAACACAAAAAGGCCTACAGCGAGATGATCATCGATCCGCTTTTGGTGCGACGCATTGACAAGTACCGCCAGACCGGCCAGGTCTACGAGCTGCTTGCAAAGTCTATAGCGCCTGAGATCTTTGGTCACTTGGACGTCAAGAAGGCCCTGCTGCTGCTGCTGATTGGCGGTGTGACCAAGGAGATGGGAGATGGCATGAAGATTCGTGGTGATATCAATATCTGCTTGATGGGCGACCCCGGTGTTGCCAAATCCCAACTTCTCAAGTACATCTCCAAGGTCGCTCCCCGTGGCGTTTATACCTCTGGCCGTGGAAGCAGTGGCGTGGGTCTGACGGCTGCCGTGATGAGAGATCCTGTGACTGACGAAATGGTACTCGAGGGGGGTGCCCTCGTTCTTGCCGACAATGGCATTTGCTGCATCGACGAATTCGACAAGATGGACGAAACAGACAGGACAGCTATTCACGAAGTCATGGAGCAGCAGACAATCTCAATTTCCAAGGCCGGTATTTCAACGACTCTCAATGCCCGCACCTCTATCCTGGCCGCCGCGAATCCCGTCTACGGACGATATAATCCTCGCATTTCCCCCGTGGAAAACATCAACCTTCCTGCTGCTCTTCTGTCTCGATTCGATGTCCTATTCCTTCTCCTCGATACCCCGTCGCGCGACGCAGATGAGCAGCTGGCCAAGCATGTCGCCTACGTCCATATGCACAATCGTCACCCAGACATCGGCACCGATAATGTCGTCTTCAGCCCCCATGAAGTGCGCTCGTACGTTGCCCAAGCACGAACCTACCGCCCCGTTGTTCCCGAATCCGTCTCAGACTATATGGTCAAGACCTATGTCCGACTTCGCGACCAGCAACAGCGCGCCGAGAAGAGGGGCAAGCAGTTCACCCACACCACGCCCAGAACTCTTCTCGGTGTCGTCCGTCTGGCACAGGCACTTGCCCGCCTGCGTTTTAGCTCGCAAGTGTGCCAAGATGACGTGGACGAGGCCCTGCGTCTCATCGAAGCCAGCAAGGAGAGCCTCAACTCAGAAATCGGAACTGGTCGCCGTGGCCTGAACGCCAGCAGCAGGATATACAACCTAGTCAAGGCCCTTGCCGACTCTGGCGCCTGTCGTGCTGACGATGGTGAGGACGACGACGAGCTCGGTGTGGAATTGAGCATGCGCAAGGTCAAGGAGCGTGTGATTGCCAAGGGGTACACAGAAGATCAGTGGCTCAACGCACTGGAAGAGTACACCACACTTGATGTAAGCGATCCCCCACACATGCTTCCATTTGTTTGTCCCTTCACTAGGACGAAACGAAGAAAATGGAGGAACAGATGAAAACAAAATACCATTATCAGAGTTCATCTTACTAACCTACATGACAGGTGTGGCAAACCACCGGCAACGGAGCCAGACTGATATTCGTCACGGCTGACGATGATGACGACGACGAGGATGTCATGGATGAGTGAAACTATAAAGCAGCGTAGTGTTACTTGCTTACCTTGCCATGTTTTTGTTTCGTTATTATCATTGTTTCCATCTTGATGTTCATTTTCAGAGTTACATGGCGTTTGGAATGGATGTCTCTTTTGAGGATGGAGTTTGAAAGGTGTGCATGTGGGGGTGGAGGAGGATGACTGGCTACCTTCTGGTACCTATGGACTCAGGCAAACTGAACGGCAGGACGGCAGGATGGATGGCGTCTGTGAGGAGGGGCAGAACAAGGGCCGTAAACCTATTTCTCTATGCGGCGTAATATGAGAGAAACTGATGATTCCATGTTATTTCGCGAATGTGTGGTCACTGGTGATCCGTGGAGGACTACCGTCATTGGCACTTCCGCCTTTGGCTTCTTTGTTGTTCGCCGAGGAATGTCGTCGAAGTAGTCGATCTCACTATTCGATTATTGTTGCAACATGGGCATGACTATTACACCGAGATCCGTTGTTGAACGTCATACCCTGAAACTTCTGGATGTAGTTACTGCGCTGTCCAACGTGGTAGCACAAACTCCAATTATCTCGGCCTGATCGTCTGATTCGTGTACTTAACAGATAACGGAGTTTTCGAGTTCAAGAGACAAATCTGGAAAAAAAAATCCCCCGGCAGCTCACTAGGGTAAGCCTCACTACCTCGTCGAAAAATCCTCCTTGCCGACGAAAAGGTATGTCCACGACAGGATCAGAACGACACGGTGCCTTGATTGCTCTCCATACATGATAGTCAAGCGTACCTTGAGACTGTGGCATTACTGCCAAATTTTATGAGCTTGTCCCCTTCTCATGAGCTGTACAGTAAATGACGGTACGGCTACACATTACGGTGCCTTCCTTCCCCTGTAGTCCATGGGCCATTCTACCGGTCCAAGCATCACATCTCATCTACACCACTATGAGCCATTCATGTCTAGCAACAAGACGTAGAAAACTAATGAAAAAAAAAAACTCCACACGCCATCGTCCTTTTATTCTAGATACTCTCTTCATCGCATTATATATCGTACAACAAATGTTCACGTGCAAAACAATTCCCTATACCCTCATGGTCATCAACGACGCCTTCTCCAATTGTCCAATGATACCATGCCCACCCAGAGCCCATTTCTCGGCTATAACTCTCGAATCCAGAACATTGCGCAGTAGGCCGCTCAAAGTCCAGTACTCCATGAGGTTGCGTGCTTCTTGCTTACTCACGCAGCCAACACGGAAGACTTGGCAGTCCTTGAGGGAGTCGGCAACACGAGCGTCGTACTTGGACTCATAGGGTTCCGGTGCGGGGATCGGGAGACCTCTCTGCGCAGCATCCAGCTGGTTGAGGGCGAGTACCTGCGAAGGGATATATGGGGAGTTGCTTCCCGAGGTGGCGGCGATGACGGCGCCTCCGTTGGTGAGCTTGGTCTTACCCGACAGAGCATCGACGAAGAGGCGAACGAGGCAGAGGTCGTGCGCGTGGACCTTGTTGAATGAAGGGTCGCGATAATCGCTAAACTTGTTGATGTGGGCGAGGCCGTCGAGGGTGAACAGCACGGGAGGTCGTCCGGGCAGCAAGAGTTCAGACCAGAGCGCCTTGACGGTCGGCCAGGCATTCTCGCTTTCCTTGACGCCGGAAATGAGATTTGCGAGGGTGGCCGAGCCAGTTTTGAGAAGGGGGTCGAGGTGAGTCCAGTCCTGTTGGAGGGGAATCGTTTTGAGGACAGCCTCGTTGGCCTTGTGGATCTTTTGCAAGAAGTCCAGACAGTAGGACGGTTGGGCGAACTGCATGGGCTCCGTGCCCTCAATGGGCGAGTAGTCCGTGTTTCCGTTGGTCAGATCTTGGCCTGGAGCAGAGGAAGATGAAACATGACTGATTAGCATACTGAGAGAAGCATACGAAAGTGAAACAGACGAGGAAGTAGGCCAAATGAATAAACAATAGAAAGAACATGAAAGGAAGGAGACCGAGTCATACCTTCAGGAATGTGAATAACAACACACTTGCTCATCAACCCATAGGCCATGGCCTGCAACAAAATCAAGCTCTTGCCGGACAACCTGTCCCCCGTGAGCACACATCTCAAGGTGTCCTTGCTTTCCATTGCCGCAGCCAGTTTCCCCATCAACTCCTTCGTCTCGAGCCTCAGCAGAAAGTGCGGCCGCCGGAACAGGTTCCACGTCTGTGTGGTCTTGAATGCCTCCAGGGTCCTCAACTGGTCCACCAAGAGATCCGGAATCGCCAGCATCCTACTACTCGTCTTCGAGCCAGAGCCAATCAGAGCCTCAAGACTCGCCTCCTCGAGGCCCTCGACTGGTAGCGCACTGTTGTTGCTGAGCTGAATGCGCTTGCGGAAGGCCTTACGCTCTCCTGAAGCGGGTTTCTTGCCGGGCACTTTGTCCCTCTTCTTGGACTTTCTTGATGTGGGGAGCATTCGGCGGGTTCGGACTGGAGGGGGAGGAATGGCAGCGATGGCAGCCAGAGGGGATGAGGTGGTCGAGAAGAGTGCTGCTGCTGCTGCTTGGGGGACGATGCGACGCGCCGGGGAGAGGACGGATGGGCGGACGAGGGTGCGGAGAGAGGAAGCTGCTGAGGCGGCCATGATGGGCGACAGATGAGGTTAATGTTTTGAAAAAGAAACAATCTCGGATCACGCTCGTCTGGCGCAGGACGGCAAATTGGCCAGGCGTTGTCGGAACGGATGCCCTCTCCTCGTCGGGATGAGGAGTCAAAATTCCCCAACTTGAAGTTGTTCAGCGATCTGAACTTCTGAAGTCTCCACGGGCGGGCCCACCACCCACCGCCCATTGGCTTTGCCAGAATAACGCAGAGCTGCGGAGGGAAAGCCAATCAACATAGACCTTTCCGGTGCTGGGCTCCGCTGCGACCAGCTGCACCCTATCGGCTCTTATCGATTCTTATCGATCCCAAAAAAAATCCGACGAGGAAGACGTCGACAGCGACGAACGACAACTTCACGGCTCATCAAGCTCATTCATACATAAAAGCCAGAAAAAAGAGAGAGGAAGAAACACAAGCAGCAATTCTCGTTCAATTCAAACCACATCGAATCCCTCATCGGCAAGCACAAACAAACACACACAATGGCCGCCCCCTCTCAACGGGTCAAACTCCCCGTCGCCGTCGAAAAACCCACGCCCTACACCTTCGACCTCGGCCTCCTCCTTGCCGAAGACCCCAACTCCATCACCCTCAACCACTCCTCCCTCGAGCAGTCCCTCGCCCAAGTCGCCCGCGACGGCGCCCAATCACTCATCAACCAATTCCTCACCACCTGCCCCATCTCCTCCACCAAGGACGGTGTACTTCTCTCCCTTCCCGCGCCCACGACTCGTCTCCCGCGCGAGAAACCCCTCCCGGCCGTCAAGACCAAGACCAAGTGGGAGCGCTTCGCCGAAAAGAAGGGCATCGCACCCAAGACCCGAGAGCAGCGCCGCAATCTAGCCTATGATGCCGTCTCGGGAGAGTGGAAGAGGAAGTGGGGATACGGAGGCATGAATAAGAACGGCGAGGACGCTCCGATTATGGAGGTGGATATGAAGAAGGAGGCGGAGCGGAAGGAGGGGACTAGTATGAGGGGGGATGCGAGGAGGGAGAGGAAGGAGAGGATTAAGAGGAATGAGAGGAAGATGAGGAAGAATTTGAGGGGGCCGTCAGGAACGTCTTCTGCTTAGACTGAGGGGGGTTTGTTTGTTTGTAATATCAGTTTGGAGAAGTGTTTTGCTTGGTCTTTGTGTGTCATGTAGTAATGGCGTTTGAGGATTCGGTTTTGTTGTTCATGTCGAACGATGTTCTAAGAAGGGGGCTGCTTACGGAAAGGCAAAACACTGCACCTCTGGGGAAAAAAACACGTCACTTCATTCGCATGATGAGTATGCTCGTGATTGTGTTTCTTTGTTTGTATGAGTACTCAAAAAAGCTCTTGATATTTTATATCACGACCGGCTATACTCGATAGCTCTTGGGTCGCACAACGCAATGTTATACAATTTTGGACTCCTCACCCCTCCGTTCCACCGGATTGGACCACTCTTCCAGACGCCGCTTGCCTTTTCCAGAATTTGAAGCCTGCGACGAATAGAGGCTTGGCCCCTGACAGCTTCTGGCACCTCTCAGCGAGCAGGCGTGCGCTCTCCCTTCTCAGACGTCTTATATCCCCGCGGTGATAGGACACATCCACTCCGCCCTCCAACATTCCTGCACAAGCAGCTGTTCTTCCATGCCGATCAGCTCAGTTTGCTTCGTTTCATAGCATACATCGAGATCAGATGTGACACATTCCCCGGGGAATAATCGACACGCGCTGCCGCAATAGAAGAAACTGTAACAAGGAAGAAGTAGAAAAGAAGAAAGAAGACCAACAAAAAAGACAGATACGGATCGTACAACTACATAGTGCAAGGGCAAGGCAGAGTGAGGCATTTTTATAATTCGCTATGTGAGCCGATAAATCAAAGGGTATACCAAAACAACCACCTAAAACCGGTGTAGCTCGGGCTGCACGAACGCAAAACAGGCAAAGAAAAGAGAGATATGCAATGTGAGAGTAAGGAAATCAAAAGAACTGCGTTGCGCCACCTATTAAGAGAAAGAAAACACAGAGCGTACAATGGACCGTGATCAATATGATGAAAGCAGACAAAGAAAAAACAATCAAAATCAAAGCAGGCAGGCCAGGTACAAAAAAACTTCATCATCATAGGTATTAATTGGAAAGAAACAAAACAAGACTGGCAGAAAGCAAAGTGAGAGATAAAAAAGATGGGAAAAACATGAGCCTCGAGTAATTCGAGTGAAAATAACCCTCGAAGGCTCAAGTGTTAGTCGGGTCGCGCGTTGGATGCTGAAGTGTATGACGTATCGACTCGACAGGTCATAAAGGACATGCATGCCACTTAATCGCCCAGTTCCTAGAAGCCAATGGGAGACAGTGGCTTGATGGGCGACAAAGGGCGCATATCCCTGACCCTCTCGGGAGTCACGTGCTCGCTATCTGCGGTCACGTTGGTCGAGATAGACGATGCTTTTGACCGCATGCTGGCATTGGAGGCAGACGGTCGCCGCTGCCGCCTAAAACCCGTGTCGTGACCAAAGTTGGACGGTTTACTGCTCTCAGGCGACCTCGGATGACGCATATCTGACTCATCGTGCCGCGCCGGACGATTGGGTTGCGCAATGCCTCGAGGGGGTGGCTGATCAAAGAGTCGGTATTCTTCCTCAATATACTTGGCCTCGTTTCGGCAACCCTTCCAGCAATTCCGCCAGTCGCAGACCAGAAACCTGAAGCAGAATGCATCAATCTTCATGCAAGGTTGGAAGCAGATGCATAGGTTTCTAAAGTCCATCTTGTTCTTTTCTGAATGTGCTAGCAAGAGGCTCAAGTGGCATGTTATGGCAAAGAGTAGATAGTAGTTAAAAGGAGACAGATTGGCTAGTTCGTCAACAAGCATCTGTGGCACCTCTGTGGCTCCGGCGCATTCGCGAGCGATTCGGTCTTGCGCCTCTTTAGGAAATAGTTCATCGGGTAGTTCTCGAAGCCAAGCTTTCAGCATGGACCCAATGATGTTGATGTCATATAGACTATCCTCTTCGAAGAGGTTCACATCGTATTCTAGGTAAAGGTGTTAGCACACTAGCTGCATCTTCTCCTTTCTGGTGTCTTCTCTGTGTGTAGAACACCGAGCCTTTTCAAACGCCGGGGAAAACATATAAGATGCGACGCGACGTACGCTCATCAAACTTTCTCTGCCACTTCTTTATTTGTGGGCCGCTTCCGGGAACCCGATATAAGCCTTCGACATCGGTTCCTTTATAATTCAAGTAGTCGATTGCGCGCCAAGGAAAAGCGGGCATCCAGAATTCCGTCTTATCCCTCGAGTTTTCCAGTCGTTTCGAGATACGAGTCCGGCGCGTTTGTTCCACCAAGGGCAGGTTGATGACTTTGAGCACATAATGCTCGTCATCCAAGGCAGCTTCTCTCTCAGCCATGCTCGTACTCCCGCTCCGCGAGCCCTTGCCAAACAACCCCTTGCTAATCATATCAGCAGCCTTGGTAGACGAATGGCGCAAACCGCTAAGGAAGTTCGAGCCGCTGTTGTCTTTCAATGTGGCCGGCAAGGCTCCCCGCTCCTTGTCTCGGGACGAGTCCCGCCCAGCCGCGCGATCTTCGGATCGATTTCGTGCACTTGAATTAGAGTTCATCATATCCCTAAAGCCCCGATCTTGAGCAATCGGGGCCGTTCGGAGTGGTGCTGACGAACTACCGTGGAAGTCGTTGCGGAAGGGTGGCGGCAACAGGGGCGTGGACGTGGAGGCAGCCTGTACGTGTCCGCGATCCCTGTCCCTGTTGGATTTGCTGCGGCTAAGCAAGGCAAACGATTTCGATTTGCTTCTTTTGCTAGTCGCAGGCGGGACAAAGGTGGTATCGTAATTTCGCGTGGAGGGAAGAGACAGCTCGGAGCGTGAAGAGAACGGGGGGGTAGGTGTTGGCAGGGACCTTTGCTCATGTGACGGACCTAAACAGCGGAGAGTTTCATTAGCTACAATCTATGTCTCGCGTGAGAATGCGATTCATCAAGGGTCCTGACACAAAACAGGGTGGGGTTCAGTGACATGACAGTCTGGGTAGATCAGCGGAAATGAGTTCCGCGTGTGTGTCTCTCGAGACTGAAACGAAGCTGTTTCTGTCCTTTGTTTGCCATGCTGCTCGGACTCGAACTTCTAGGACTTGTACTTGGCTTGTGTCGCCGCGGGTTTCTCATCATACCTCCAGATTTTGGCGCACTGGAGCCGTCAGGGTGCCCTGAAAATGCACGTTGCCGAGATCCGGGACGAGACGAGGTAAGGAAGTGAAGCTGGCCGGAGCCCTTGGAGGAGGATTTGTTGAAGTGGAAAAATCCGCTCTTTGTTCCAGGCCGCCGTCCTTCTGGAGCGGCGGCGTGACGAGGTGGCGGAGGTGCTGGGGATGCCGGCGAGGCAGGGGCCGGGGTTTGGCCGTGATAAGGCGAAGGCGACGAGAGAGGGTAATAGTCAAGCGTGGTGTCGTCGCGAGACTGCTCGCGAAGGGGTTGACGCAGACGATGAAGCTGCTGCGATGATGTGAGCGGCCGGCCGCACAGGCTGGTCGGGCTGGTCGGGCTGGTCTGGAATGGATGGCTTGCATAGAGTGCTGGAGTTTGCGAGTGCGGGACACCCGTGGCTGCCTGTGCGGTATGTGGCCTCCTGCCTGTAGCAGCGGGGCGGTCGGCCAGGGCAGGAGAGGAGCGCAGCGCGGGCGGCGCAAACAGCGACTGCTGCGAGGGAAGGGACTGCTGCGAGATGTGTGAGCGCGGATGGAAGCGCGCTTCAGAGCGTGCGGTGGCCGTCGTGCGCGCAGCCTCTCCGTGAATGGACGTCGATGTGTTGGTGCTTGTGTTGGTGCTTGCGTTTCTGCCTCCTTTTTTGCCTTCTTTTTTGCCCTCGTTTTTGCCTCTGCCCGCGTCGCTGCTTGCGTTGGAGGCAGAACCGCCCAACGTCAAGGGCTGTGGCGTGGGCTTGCGTCTCATGGCGGCCGCGTCCGTCGGGACAGCCGTCTGCAGTCCTGGGTGATGGCCAATGGCCAATGTCCAATTCCAATTGACAATGTGCGACGTCCGATGTCGAGTTGTTTCAAATGGGCCCAGCGTGTCGTCGCGGCGCTCCCGAGCTGCGTCCGGGCCGTTGTCCTGCGCCGCCGCACAATCAGGATACAATCTGGATTCTGGACTGGGTAACACGGCACGATTAACGAGTCGGTTGCGTGTCAACGTACGTCTGGACTTCTCGGAGCTGGGAGCGAGATGGCGCCCTCAGCAAAGCCTGTCGCCGCCACAAACGACAGGCGACAGACGACAAGACGCGATGGTGTTGCTGACGGCCTGGACCACCTTGCCAATGGCACACGCTGAGTCTTTTGCAGTCCAGGTTGTCAAAAATGACCAGTTTACAATCATGCGGAACTCTTCTGTCTTCTTCTGCGTCCCCTATAAACCATGGGCAATCTCAGCCGACGCCCAGAAGCGGTCTGGCGACTGCCATTGGTCGGGCGGGCTAGTAGACCAGGGCTGGACCACAGGAGACAGAGCAGCCAGCGAAGCAGCCCGCGAGAGCAAGTTGGTAGCAGCGTTATTGTCCGGCTTTGTTTGCTGGTCTTCACTGGTCTTCACTGGTCTTCGCTGGTCTTTGCTGGTCTTTGCTAACGGAGTGACTTGCGAGTCGTGACGCAGCCGAACGCAGCCGAACGCAGCAGAACGCCGACGCGACGTGGAGGGTTGAGCGGGGACAGAAAGGGGGGCCAAGAGCCTAGAGGCCACGACCCAAGGAGGTATGAAGAAAAAAGTCACCACAGGCCGGCGATGGGCATTGTGGTTCAGCTGGCCTTTCGCGTATGGTGATGTGACACGCAAGTGTTTCTTTTAATGGCAGTGTATGTACTATTTTTCCTTCAATTGGTGTCGGCTCGAGCTTCTTCTATTTTCCTGCATCTCTTGTATAGGTATATTCTAGTGCGACTGTACTCCGTAGCAGCCGATCCGACATGGCTTGGCTCCAGAAGTGGGCTAGCATTTTTAGGGGTCTTTGGACTCTGGAGCGACGACGTGAAGACTGCAGGTCGGTTGCGTATGACCCCTGAGCTACCAGGTAACAGATCAGACGATCCCGTGGCCTGTAACAGGTACCTACGTACGTAGGTATGTACCGTGGCTGTATGAGGTACTGTACCTGTAGGTAGGGGGGGATGAAATTGAATCGCCCACCAGTATTCAGTATGTATTATGAGGTATGTATGTATGTATGTATGTACATCGGTACATACTTTGTGGCTTCGACAATGTTAGAGCAAGTCGCACATGGGACAGATCAGAAATTTCTCGATAAACCCTTTCGACATCGTGGCATATCAAAAGCAGAGGTTGTTGTATTTTTGCTCTACCTAGCGTCTTGGTCTGATAGGAGTCCTGAAACGGCCGGGAAGCCCAGCTTTCAAAGTCTTCGCAATCGATACGCTGTACACGGCAAAGACCTTCTGGCCGTCTTATCATCGATGTACTCCGTATGCCTGTAGGATGTATTCGATTTTCCTACACCAGACCAGGACATACCTACGTATACGGTATCACACATACAACGGCCTTTGTTATGCATGCATTTCTCATTCAATGTCTTTGATATAGGTACCGCGGTAGCTAAAGCCTAACAACCGCACGGAATAGGTACGGCGTATGTACAGTGGTACACCCCCACCAAGAAAATAACGCCCAACGCCAAATTGGAACAAATTTTGGTCACCACACCTATTTATTTCACATTTTTGCAAACGGACCATTTAATATGACAAAAATGCGTAATTGGGCAGAGTCTAGAATAACATGAAAGCTTAATAATTGACTGCTTCAATAACTTACTCACCACCCGTTGAAATGTATCAAGTGGAGGAAGTTTCGTGTTATTTAATTGGGGCCACTGTAGAAGCTTAATGTACCTGTACGGAGTAGCCTGTAGGCTGTTAGCATATTTTGTACCTATGTACATATGTACCTAGGCTGTTTTGGAGCGTGCGGTATGGAGGCTTGGCCCGGCTATCGTCCAATCAACTGGGCCCGCAAGGCCGTTATTTTCACCTCCCTGACGTCCTATGTACTGGCGGGCCATTCAATTTCATCCCCTTCACTGTCCAGTACTGACTTCTAGAACGAAACTTGCCCAGCTCTTCATCCACATCGCATTACAAACCTCCATGGCTGGAGATGACACGCCGCCTGTCGGCCCTCAACTCGCCGTTGATGCACACGTGAGATATGTGCAAAGCCTCGACACACGCAAAGATGAGCTGGAGTACTGGCTTACCGAGCACTTGCGGCTGAGCGGCGTGTACTGGGGCTTGATCGCGGTCCATTTACTCGGTCGACCGGATGCACTTCCTCGGCAGGAGACCATCGATTTCGTTCTCTCCTGTCAGCATGACACCGGCGGGTTCGGTGCTGCTCCTGGCCATGATGCTCATATGCTGTACACAGTTAGTGCTGTGCAGATACTGGCCATGGTCGATGCCTTGGATGAGCTCGATTCTCGAGGAGTCGGCAAGGCCAAGGTCGCAAAGTGTAGGTGGCTCATGCAAACTTTTTCAGTCTCTCCTTATCCGTTTTATGCTCTTCGTCTGACTCGAGACAAAAATAGATATCGCAGACTTGCAGGACTCCAACACTGGTAGCTTTTATGGCGATGAGTGGGGAGAAGAAGACACACGCTTTCTGTACGGAGGATTGAACGCCCTATCACTTCTTGGAATGCTATCTCTCGTTGATTTGGACAAAGCAGTCACTCACATTCAGAGCTGTGCCAATTTCGACGGAGGGTACGGCGTCAAACCGGGTGCGGAGTCGCATTCGGGTCAAATCTTCACCTGTCTCGCCGCTCTCAGTATCGCGGGCAGACTCGACGTCGTGGAGCATGAGAAGCTAAGCCGCTGGTTGAGCGAGAGGCAGACGCCTGGTGGTGGTCTGAATGGCCGCCCTGAAAAGGCCGAGGATGTCTGCTACAGCTGGTGGGTACTGGCAAGTCTTGCCATACTCGGACGCACGCACTGGATTAACCGCGAGGCGCTTGCTACGTTCATCTTGAGCAGTCAAGATACCGAAAACGGTGGCATTGCAGATCGCCCCGGTGATATGGTTGATGTTTGGCATACGTGCTTCGGACTTGCTGGCCTTAGTCTTCTGCAGTATCCACACATGGTACCTGTTGATCCGGTATACTGCATGCCGAAAACCACTATTGACAAACTCGTGAGGCAGAAAGCCAATACTGGCTGAGGAATTCAAGATGGTGATATTATTAACAGATCAACTTCCTTCAATCTTCCTTTCAATCTCTTCTTTTTTCCGCTTGCAAGCCAGCCCTCTTGCCACGTAATGATCTGCTAACCATATTCGCCCATGCTAGCCAGGATACAAGGCGAGAGGAGAGTCATCTCTGTTGGTATTTCAGAGGCATCACCCGTTCTCTGTGGAGTGTGCCTCGTAAAGTCCTTCAAACATGCATGATGCGCGGTCTGACCCATCGATAGACGCAATGTGAGTGTATCGACAACAAGAGTCGTAGTATCAATATATACATCAGTCGTACCTATTCGCGTCGTACAGTGTGTACAGTGTCCTGCCGAGATGGCAAAGAGCCGTCGGGAATGCCATCGTCTTTGGAGTGTGTCCAAGTTGTCAATGGCAGAATTGGACGAAGTGATAGATGTATGTACTACTCGTTAGCCCGCCATCTAGTTGCCAATTTCCAATTACAACTTTCCAGCTGCTAGCCACCTGCCGCGGGATCGCGGCGCTCAGAGCGTGGCCATCTCGAGGAAGGAACTCAGAGCAATCTACCACGGCTCTAGGCCACTCATTGGCTACGGCACTTCTACGCCCACAACGCAAAAGTCATTACCTGCACTTGTGTTATGCCTCGAGGTCAGAATCTCCTCCAATCTGACCTTCATGGGCCGGTGTCTGACCAACTTAAGTTGGCATCGTTCAATGGCCGTTCTTCGAAGAGCGAGGCGTCCACAAGCTCAAGAGGCAACGATACTCTCAACCGCCGAGTTCCTCGTGGCAAAGAATTGAAGCATTGGGTAGTCCTTATTCTCTTGGTGGTCTCCTCGTGCTCCCTTCTCCAGATCGCAGCTTCCTATTTACTCTTGCCGGCAAAGGCGGCAGCCCCAGACTCTGGCCTCGTTAAAACAATGCAGATGGTAAGAGCGAGCATCTATCTGACCTGCCTGCAACACTCCTCCCCTCGGCTATCGAATCTTGGCCTTGAGCTCTTCCTTTGTGTTATTCCTCTCTGCCTGCGTAAGGCTCTACTTTGAATCTCATCTTGCTCCAGTTGCCCATTTTCCCAGCTCCATAATCATCTGTTGCTTCTTTGCTCCTGAACTCTCGGCTGGATGGCATGTCTGCTTGGTTGCTTCTTTCTGGCCCTGACGTCTTTTCTGATACCACAACTGGTCAAACTGTTTCGATCAAGAGCGGCATTGCGCAGCGCTGGTCTTGTGCCTGACTCGGAGATGTTGTGCCAATTCTCGCCATGAATAACCGACTATGTTCAATTACTGACAACAAATATAGGACATGGAATCGTCACTTGATTCCACGAGAGATTGTACTCCAGTTTCTGTCTCAACTGTTTCAACGAACAGGCCTATTCCTCTGCTCTGCACAGTCTGCCCCGAAGCGCCTCGCTTCTCGGATGTCTCTCATTTACTCACGCACATCGCTTCCAAGGGTCATTTACATCACGAAACCCAGACTAAACTTAAAGCGCATCAAGACATTGCAGCATCGGTCGCCCTGCAGCAATATGAGCGATGGTACAAGGAGAACGGCATCGAAACCCTCCTCGTCGAAAGGATGAGGGCCAAACAAAAGAAGGAAGCTGTCAAGAATAGCCGCACGCGAGATTCGATTCCCTTTTCGCAGTCCAAAGTAAGTCGATGGAAATTTCTACCCTTTCTCCTTACTGTCTTGTACCGTGACCTGCTTGTTAACAGGTGTGCTCAGCTCAGAAGGAAATCCAGACGATCCGGCCAAAGGACGGTTGTGAAAGCAGAAGAAGTGGATTTTCCGCACGACTTTGCGCTATACACAGGCTTCTCGCCTTCCGATCATGACGTCGAGTTGGATGAAGAGTCTATCATTGGCAGTGACATGTTGTCACTCAAAGGCCAAGTTTGGCCCGGTATGGGCAAAATGGATCTTGCCAACGACGATATGAAACGAACACGTAACCAGAGGAAACCAAATTCTGTCATCGAAAAGATGCGCAGAACGTCCGAAAGAATTGAGCCGACTCAAGTAGTCATGACCTCGGATTTCGAGGTGGAGCGGATCAAAGGTGTATACGAGAGCTCTTCACCAATTCCTGACGAAGAAACAGAGGTAAGTAAAATCCCCAGACGGCGATATCTGCAAGTACAAGTCTGACGTTCAAAGACTCCAAAACGGGTTGCTAGACCGAAGCGGAAACGGCCTCAGGCTCTTGCTGAAATTTCCGGCAACGTTCCCCGACGTGGGCGACGACCCTCGAGTCGTCGAAATGCAGCTGCCAAAAATTCATCATCTGCACCAAAGGAAAATGTGAAAAATGTGCTTTTGACGAACTTTTCGAATTCAGCCTCCATTAGACACGGACATGATGTCTTCCGCGACGACGAGAACAGAACTTCGGGTAGGACAATGGCCTCCATGTTTTGGTTTCCGATCATCCTGCTAAAAGTCACCCCTAGATATCTACGGTGAACGATTCTTTGCATCTTCCGTGTCACGTCATCCTGATCAAAGGTATTTAGCACAGCACCACAACCACTTTGGACTCGGACATTTCACTAAGTGTTTTTCTCCGTCTCAAGATTTGATGTCGGAACTCGATTCGGCCTGCGTCATCTCAGCTGCGCGACCAACTCGCCCCACGTATCACCTTCACCATCGAGAGATGGCCCATCTCGTCTCCTCCCCTTGAGAAATACGCCTCGCATAAGAGATCAGGGCAGCGTGTGCGACACGTACGCGGTTACGAGTAATTTCCGTAGGTCATCTTTTGATTTCTATATTTCCGACAATTAAAAGTGAAAGTCCCTTCTGCCATGAACAAACGAGCTAATTACCGGATAGCCTCTTCCAGTCTTTCGGGACCTAGTTATAGTGTCACCGACTCTCCGATCTACAACTATGGATCTCGTTTTCCATTCTCGCCATACTCCAATGTTGGCATTTCCGGAAACGACATGTTCCAGTTCAATCCGAGCCATCACGTACCACAACAACACCAACAACAACAACAACAGCAAGCAAAGCAGGAAGCCCATCCTAGCCCAGCACATAGAGACCTGCTTGATGGAACAGGCAACCATCAATATCTTCATATATCACAGTCACAGTCGAATCCTCTTTTTTCTCAGGATCGTGGGATGTTTGGCTCATATCATGTTCCGGAGCCCATGCAACCCCTCTCAAGCCTGAACCTCGACTCATTGAACCATCATTCCCTTGAGCATAATCAGCATCCTACTCACGACCAAGACGTGCGATGCAACCCTATAGACAACGTCAAACTCGAACATTCTAGCGATATGGTCGACAATGACATGCATGGTGGCTGCAAACACTCTGGCTTTGCTGACAACGAAGTCTGGGTCAATGCGGAGACGCTGGAACTTTGAGGGACAGTCACCTCACCAGCTAACGGCTTCCCTCAGCCCAGCTTGACGAAATGACTTGCTCCCTGTTCGAAAAAGCGACATAAGTGTTGCATCTGGTGTGCAAAAATAAGAACACGACTTTGCACATTATTATCGAATCCCCCTTGTCCGACTCTAATACAAAACTTTTGTGTGTGGCTTGTGGTCGTTGATTGGCGTTCTGGGATAATTACATCTTCAACCAAGGTCCTTCATTCATATTCAGTGCATCCATACTAGCGTGTGTAACTGAGTATTTCCTACATTTCTGGGTTACTGCATGGAGTAAATTACTTTTATCAATAAGTAAATCACACGGTCCGACACGGTCAGCCTAAGAAGGGGCTAAAAGAGGCAGGTATGCCCAATGCGAATGAAACTGGGAGGAAACTTTTGGGGCGGTATTGTATGGGAACAAATTCATCATCATCAAAGTTAATTTTTAGACCCTTTTCTGGCCATATTTGCAGGGAGGAACGTGGTGCTCACATTTTAGGCGTCCATGGCACTGGCGCGGGCGGCAGGATGGCTCACACAGATAATACACACCTAAACATTTCAAGACACATTTTGTCGCTACCTTCTGAGGAAGGTGACCAATGTAGCCCTGGTAAGGCCACTACAGTTGTTCTATTCCTGTGATTAGATGTTCTAAATGGTCCGGCACGCCTTGGAGAAGCTCATTCAACATCCGACTAGCCCCTCTCAGCCGTCGCGTTCGCAGCTGCAACTCCAGCTCAGCTGATTTGTGAGCGGCGACATCGATGACCTTTTTAGGAATGCGAGCCAAACGCGCAACATTCAAACCATACGACCGATGAGCTACGCCCTGTGCTACTTCATAGAGAAAGGTAATCTCTTCTTCGCCATCGGCATTTGTCCCCGCGTTGAACTTCATGTGCAGGTTAGTGACGCCGGGCAGCCCATCCACCACTCTCGCCAAGTTCTGGTAGTGAGTGATGAAGAGAGTAAGGCATTTCGTTTCCGTCACAAGGTGCTCCAAGACAGCCTGGGCAATGGCAGCTCCATCATGGGTACTCGTCCCACGACCAAGCTCATCCAGGATGACAAGACTGCGCGGTGTGGCGGAGCGCAATATCCTGGCCGTTTCGGAGACTTCGACCATGAAAGTCGATTCGCCTGCAAAGAGGTTATCCCTGGCACCGGTACGCGTGTGGATAGCGTCACAGAGAGTCAGGGAGATGGCATCCGCGGGGACATAGGATCCAATCTGGGCGAGGAGGACGTTTAGGGCTAGAGCGCGTACGTAGGAGGACTTGCCACCCATGTTGGGACCCGTGATGAGATGGGCCAGTGGGGAGGGGTGCGCTAGGGTGGTGGTGAAGGGGATGTAGCCTGTCTCGACGGTGTGTTGCGCAATGGGATGCCGGCCCTGGGTGATGCAGATGGTGGGTTCGGATGAGGCGGGCAAGAAGCAGGGTTTGCTGTAGCCTGGCTGGGCGGCTACTTTGGCCAAGGACAAGAGGCAGTCGAGTGATGCGAGGGCGGAGACGGCATCTCGGAGAGGCTGGTATCCGTCGGAGGCGATCTCGGTGAGGAAGTGCTGGAAGGCCTTGTCACAGGCTGCGGCGAGGGCCTCACGGTGTTGGTCTCGTTCGGTGATCATGGTGGCGACTTCGGGGGTGTGGAAGCGCGAGACTTTTTTGGTTCCGGAGATTTTGCTCCATGAGGCGGGCACGTTCTTAACGTCGCTGTTCGGGACTTCGATGAGGAATTCGATGCCGGCGACGGTGACGTACTCGACTTTTTTCTTTCGAATGGTTTGCGCGGCAGTGAGAAGATGCTCGTTGAGATCGTGCTCGACGTGGGCGATTCCTATTTGGTGATCCTGGATTTCGTCTGTTTGGAACTCTTCGCGGAAGAAGCCATACTTGTCATCGTTTCGAGCGGCGAGGAAGTTGATGCGGTCTAGGTAGGACGTGACGGTGGGTAAGATTTCAGGCAGCGCGCTGATGGCCGAGGTGAGGAGCGTGGAGGAAAAGGGCATGTCGGCCGGAGAGTTGACGACGGAGGCGTAGTGCTTCGCGATCCTTTGCAGTGTCTGGAGCACGGCGACGAGCTCTGGTTGCGTGCACTTTCCGTAGTAGATTTGGATGAGACTTCGCTCAAGATCGGTCTTGGTTGCGGCCAAGAGCTTCTCAACTTGGTCAACCGGGCTGGTGGCCTGCTTGTCGAGCAATTCCTGCACTGCCGCCAGTCGCTCCTCGAGCAGATCACGATCGAGAAGAGGACGGCCGACCCATTTGCGAAGGAGACGCTGGCCGAAGCGCGTGAGCGTCTTGTTGAGCGCCCAAAACAGGCTGCCCTTGATGGAGTGATCTGTCGAATTACGGTAGACCTCGAGACTCTCTAGCGTGGTGCCGTTGATGAGCATGTGGGATCGGGTGCTGAAGCTCTGGAAGTACTTGGTGAGGTCAAAGATGTGTTCGAGCCCGTACTCCCGGAGGTGGGAGATCATGGCGGACAGACATATTGTGACAGCCTCGGGAAGATGCAGAACCTTGTTCAGCAAGGCACTCGCCGCCTCGGACGCATCCTTCACCTTGTCGGCATAGAATTGCGTCACATGCGAGTACGCCTCAGCGGCCATTGTCTGTGGTCTCGGAACGCGCTCTACCCTGCTTCTATCACCAAAAACGTTGGTGCTACTCCCAGACAAATGCTGTATGAGCTTCTCGGTGCCCCTGCTGAGGGATCCGACGATGAGAAACTCGCACGGAGAGATGTGCAAGAGCCTGGTTTCCACTTCGCTCCGCATGAAGCCATCTTCAAAGTTATCATAAATGATGTCCCCCGTGGCGGGCTGCACGGCCAGGATGCCCACATTGACCTTGTCGTCCATGCCACCCCCTCCCTTGGACTTGGCTTCCGTTTCCGTGATGCAGAGCAGGTACCCCCCCGCGGGGGCACCCTCGGCTTGCTGATCCAGCTCGCCCACCTCGTCGATATACGTCCCCTTGGTGTAGAGGTTGGTGAGTTTCCGGACAAAGGGGGTGTTGCGGTTATCGCCCGCTTTTTTCAGCGCAGCTGTCTCGACCTGGCGGACGACGCCGACCTTGTGGCCCGCAGCGACGAGTCGTTTGGCGTGGACGGGAAGTCGATGGACGGGGATGCTGGCGGAGGCGAAGCGATCGAGATGAGCTTCCGAGGGGTCTGCAGAAAGGGTCTGGCATTAGCCAGGAGTGGTCACGGCAACGGTAAAAGTGAACGCAGCAGACTATATCAATGACAAGCAGCGAATACCCGACGAAAGACTTACGCTCATCATATCGCAGCTTCCCAGGTATGCACACGATACTAAGCTCCTTGGCAGCAATTCGGGCATCCTCGCCAAAGAAGCGAAACTTGTAGCCGACTTCGACAATGAGAATTGTGTCCATGTGTTTCCGCTTGATATCCAGAACCTGCATCTCCATTGGGGTAAGTTTGCCGCTCTTGGCGCCCTTCTTCTTGGTTCTCGTCGGAGCCACAGCCGCGGCTTCGTCATCGTCATCTTGGCCGTCCTCGTCCTCCGCCGCTGCTCCTGCGGAATCGTCATGTGCGGTCCTTGATCGCCAAGACAGAGCGTCAGGATGACCGAGCTTCTTGACGAAGCGCTCATGTAGCGCGGCGTTCTGTTTCCTGGCCTCCTCGTCTAAGTCCGAATCTACTGTTTCGGCCGCGGTTTGTGAGCTAGATTCGCCACACATGAACCGCGAGGCGCGTCCTGAGGATATGATGGCCTTGGCGGCGCCATCTGCTGCGGAGGAGGAGAAATCCTTAGCCTCTGGGGTCGCAATGTCGTCTTGGTCGGCTCTGGACTTCTTGACTGATCTTGTAGCTGCGTCTCCGTTGCTGCGATGGATATCCTCGGCTAGCGGACGCTTCCTTGACTGAAGTTCGGCATCGTTCGCGGTGTTAGCGGCGCCGCGAGCCACACTATGCGCTGTAAGGGATGTGGCCGGTCCATTGGACGACTTGGGGGTGAAAAATGAGGTCAGAGACTGCTGCTTCTTTTGAGAGGACTTGGGCGTCGAGGCTGGGGCCATGGCTAGCTGAAGGGTTGCTGTGGGATGCTTTTGATGATAAAGTCGTCCTTCACAGGAACCTTTTTGGCTCACACCTCACCGCGTTATGTTGCTTGCCTTGCAGCTATTTCGTCGCCGCCAGGTACTGCCAGTTGCTGCCAGTCGTCGTTGGTCGTCGCCAGCTGCCAAGTTCCAAGTTCCAAGTCGCTCGTCATTTTTGCCCCCAACGCGTCGTCGACACGCGTAGAGTGCTGCTCTCTCCTCGGCGCCCCACCTGTGGACCCGTTTGGTTACAAACTTACAATGGATCGATTGGCGTTGGGCGGCCCCACGTGCTCGGGCTGCGATCCATCCGTTCGGACAAAGTAAGCTTCCCCATGTTGAGCGGGCGGGATCTGGCTTTGTCGGCATGCTGCGAGTCTGAGACTTAGCCTCGCTCGACCTTTCTGCAACCAACGTTTCGACGATATCATCAACAACCTCGCATGGTGTACAGTCCCATGCATGCTACATCCCGAATCGACCGGTCGGTCTGAATGGGCGCGACTCTCTTGAGTCTCGATTCGCGAGTCTTGACCCTCCGGTCTTGTATCTTGGGTCCTGAGTCTTGCCTCGAGCCTTGAGATCGACTATCGATTCTTGACTCTCGAGTATTGCGAGTTGCCCGTCATGGCTTCCCTCCTGCCGCCATGGAATACCGCCTCGCCCATCCAGCAGAAGGCCTTCGAAGATGCTGAAAAAATGCAAAAGGCCGTGGTCGAGGCGTGCGTCAAGACGGGCAAGGAGATCCCCAAATATCGGCTGTCAGAACTCATTGGCAAGGGAAGCTTCGGCCGGGTTTACAAAGCGACCTCTCAGAAGACTGGTCAGCTTGTGGCCGTCAAGATCATCGATATCGAGGAGAGTGACACGGCAGATCCTAAGCTCGCTGATACGTACAGCGACTTGCTCAAGGAGATCAATGCTCTGCAATTGCTCAACGAGAGCGGTGCCAAGAACATCAATCATGTCATCGAGGCGCTTCCCGTGGGCCAGTCTATGTGGGTGATCACCGAGTACTGTGCCGGTGGTAGTGTCGCGACTTTGATGAGGCCGACGGCACCGGGGGGACTACCCGAGAAATGGATCATTCCCATCGTACGCGAGGTGGCCGAGGCTTTGCGTTGGGTCCACGGTCAGGGCATCATTCACCGCGATATAAAGTGCGCCAATGTGCTTGTCACCGATGCTGGCGATGTTCAGCTTTGCGACTTTGGCGTGTCCGGCGTCATACAGACCAAATTTGATAAACGCACGACCTGCATCGGAACGCCGCATTGGATGGCACCCGAATTGTTTGATCAATCGACACTGTATGGCACAGAAGTCGATATTTGGGCTTTTGGTGCCTTGGTGTACGAGGTCGCCTCAGGCCTACCTCCTAACGTAGCTGAAAGGATCGACTTCTCAAGGCTGCCATCACGTCTCAAGCAACACACTCCCAGGCTAGAGGGTGATTGCTATTCCAATGGGCTCAAGGATCTCGTCGCCTACTGTCTGCAACATGACGCTTCGAAGCGGCCAACAATCGAGGAAATACAAAGACACGGGTACATCTACAACACCGAGGAATATTTTCCGGCCGCCTCGTTATCGCATTTGGTCCGCGCATACAAGCTTTGGGAGGCCCAAGGCGGCCATCGACAGTCTCTCTTTTCCATGGGAGGAGCACAAGGTCTGGCAAACTCATCGTCCACGGCCATGAACAACAATGGTGATGATGATGACTGGGACTTCAACACAACTGCTGCTTTCGATCAGCAAATACTTGCGGCCGAGGATGTCCGGGATGTCTATCAAGCTTACGGGCAAGACATCGAATTCAGTCATGAAGCATTCGAGGAGACTTCCAAGCCCGTCAAGGGAAAGTCTCGAAGACGGCCGCCGCCTAACTTCCCGTCCGTGAAGGCGCCTCTGGAGAAGATATTCGACCCTAATACCATTTCAAGCTACGAGGACAATTCCCGATCCTATTACGGGAGGTTCTTTCCCGCGCCAGTCTCGGACCTACCCTTGCGAGACGAGTCGGCAGCGTCGGCCGACGTGCGAGAATCACTAATTGACCTGGATGTTTCATTACACGGTAGTGATCTTTCTCAGTTTGTCGATTTGGGAACCATGCGAGCCGGGGGATCACACGCCGGGGGGTCACGAGCATCTATAGAAATCGACATGGGGGATATGGGAGAGACGTCGTCGTACAACAACCCCTTCTCGAGCGATTATCCGGGTGTGGGCAGAAACAGTTACAGCACCAGCAACATCAACGACAACCGCCGAACACAGGACTG
Source organism: Claviceps quebecensis (assembly GCA_004016085.1). NCBI lineage: Eukaryota > Fungi > Ascomycota > Sordariomycetes > Hypocreales > Clavicipitaceae > Claviceps > Claviceps quebecensis. The sequence goes on from QEQW01000119.1 coordinate 36,488, forward strand.
GAAATTCCCGGCGCCGGCGCCACCTGCCCCGATGAATCCTCAAGATTTCACGTTCCCCCCACGACCCAGCGTGGCTACTGCTACCGCGTCTAGCTCAAAAAGACCGTCTTTAGTCCACCATCAGACGGAGCCATATCAGACGTCACGGGCATTCGACGAACTTGTCCCGTCGAGCTCGGGCAGCGAGGATCTTCGCGCCTCAGTGTTTAGTCTCATCGATTTGGACATGAGCTTCGCCGATCCCGCCGGAGCAGACACCACCCGGCCATCGACGTCACATTCGGATGTTGGCTCCTTCAACGAATCTGAGGCGGGCACCGCGTACCCGTTCGAACTGGAGAAGCACACCTCGCTCAACTATATGCCCACCTCGATTCGAGAGCCCTCCATCTACGTGTCGGACGAGTCGGAATACTCGACCGCACTTGCCGCCCTGCCCGATGTGTCCAACATGTCCAGCATTTCCAATGTACCCAATATGTCCAACATGCCGTCTGACAACGAGTACACTTCACAAGAGGATTCTTCCACCACTACTGTCACTCGTACCCTGGAAGAGACAGAGCAAACCGCAATCCGGCCATACTCCCTAAGCGAGTTTGCCGACATGGATCCCGAGGATATAACTCCGCAGCCACCAACAGCCCATAATATCAAGTTTCCTTCCCCGTACCAAGACTACCCACATTCACAGCCAACACCTCCCGAGTTCAACTCGCCAGCGCAAAGCCCAGCAGAGCCAGATCAGCATCAAAAAGACCACCAAGAGAATCTATTGCCCGCGTTGCCCGATGCGCCTTCTCCGCGGGTAATGCAGGGCCAGGCATCAGCAGATGAGGTGAAAGAGGAGCTGCGTCGACTAGCCATGAGCTTGGGCGATCATCTCAGTTATGCGAATGCGTACATGTCGAGTCTTACGATTCGACGAGCTAGCGTGACCCGCCTGGAGGCCGTCGGTGACTTGATTTAAAGAAGGGCAGGTGAAGGGAAGGTCGGCGTTGGGCCACGTGAGTGCAGTTTGCTGATAGATGTCTCCATGTGTGGAGGGAAAGTCAAATGAAACGAATGTTGTATTACGTAATGAAGCGACCAGGACAAGGACACGGACACGGACAGAAACATAGACATGGGCAAGAGCCCGGACAGGACAGGACACAGGACACGAACAGGACAAGAGACAAGAAGGATTTGTGGCTCAGAAGACGTATTTGGCTGTACGAAGAACAGGAGTAACTCACGCATTGGGTGGAACAAGGTCGCTGGACTTGCATAGGTAGCTAGCTGGCCTGGCCTAGTTCACGACTCTTTGACGACTTATCGATGACTGCGACAAAGGGGCGTTTTACTACATAGCTGCAAGGGGATCGATATCACATCTAGCAGTCTAGTAGACAAGGTATATCTCTGGGGGGGATTTGCATGAAGAAGCAAGCATCACATAAAGGGAAACATGAAAGCGATGCGTGTGGGTTATCTTTGTATTTATTATTTGTTTTTACACTTTCGTTAGGAGTTTGATCTGTTACGATATGGGAGTTCTGAATATCACAAAGCCCCAGACAGTCCCAGATAAAGTCAATAGATTGACAAATCGATGGGCCGAGTCAACTAGTATCATTGAAAACCAATCAAATCCCCCATCAAGAAAGCCTGATACGTCTCAATAACTTCCCCCAATTTAATCAACACCCCCGCAGCCAGCATCTTAGTCTGGTTTTCCTCCCCTCCATCCTCCCCTCTCGTGCGCTCAAACACGCCCGAGACCCATTCTCGCGACTCGAGCACCTCGTGGCTCTGCTCCTGACAGAGCCGCCGCATGTTGTCGGCATTGACTTCCAGTAGTACCGAAAGGGCGACGAGCCAGGATTTCGTGGCGGGGACGTCGCCGTTCACGTGGGTTCTTACCCGGAGGAGGAGGGTCCATAGTTCCGAGGTCATCTGCGGGAGGGCCAGGGTGGACGGCCCGGCGGCGTTGACGATGATGCCCAGCGTCTGGAGATATAATGCCAGGACGGCCGGGTTCAGGATGACTGGTTTGGAGGACCGGAGAGCGAATTGTAAATGCGCGGTGAGAGGGGAGAAGAAGAACGTAGAGAGGAGGGCGGCGGTGGTGTTTGGAATGGCGCGCACGCGGGGCTTGGTGTGTCTGGATTTGGAGGCGGATTTATAACGCGCGGAAAAGGTTTCCAGTTTGAGAGCGTCTGGCCCGGTGGTTGCGTCGGCGGCTTCGGCAGCGAGAGGGTCGAGAAAGGAGGAGGTGAGGGACGTGGTGATGCGATCGAGGGCGTTGGGGGGAAGAGCCTTCAGTTGCGATGGTGGTGGTTGTGGTGGTGATGATGATGATGATGACGATGACGGTAATAAGTACAAGGAGTGTGCTTGTTGGCTTTGTTGTTCGAGATAAAGTTGCTCCATTTTAGCAGGGAGCCGCTTGGAAGCGAAGGTCGATGAGGATTCATACTCGGACGTTTCCAAGCCGGCGAGCTCCCGGGCAGAAAGGCCAAGAGTGACGAGCACAGAGGTGCGCTGAGAGAGAGAGTAGTCGCCCTCAAAAAAGGTGCGCGCGAACCACGGCGCCATGGACTGCGGCTGAGCGATGACAAGAGCCATCATGGCCTGCAGGCGGAGGGATTCGAAGTCATCAATATCGAATTTGTCCTGGACGCCGACGAGAAGGCGGGCGAGTTCCTCGGCGTGTGAGCTGACCTCGGCACCATAGTGAGCCTTGCGGCGGATGAGACCGGGCGCTGTCTTGATGCCCAGTTCCTGCTTCTCGTGAGACTCTGAGTCGCGTAGGAAGGTGATGAGGTCGCGAATATAGACAGGGGGATTGGGCTTGTTCCGGCGGACCAGCGTCGCATCGTCATCCGAGTCAGGGTCGTCAGAGCCTTCATTCGGCAAGGGCTGGAGAAGCTCGTCGTCTGCGGATTCGTCTGAGGAGTCAATTTCCTCGATGATGGGTCTCGGTGCCGGTTGTGACACTGGCATGGGTTTAGCTTTGGGTTTGGGTTTTGGACGCGACGTCGAAAACACCGGTGTGGACTTGGATGTGGCAGCGACACGAGGGCTCTCTGTATTCTTCTCTACCCGAGAAGGGGGACATGTGAGGATGGGCCCGGCCGGTCCGACGACGTCAGCCACTTTGGTAAGACTCTTGAGCCATTGCGCTTCTTCAGAATCAGTCTCGTCCATGTGGAAATCGAGTTTCTTGGCGTTGGAGTCTTGCAACAGTGACAGAGCTTCGCCTACGCACAATCCCAAGAACCGAGCTCTGCCGTGTGTTGAGGCGATGCGGTTGGAGATAGTTCTCAAGTACGTTCCAGATCGCAGCAGCATAGTCAATTTGATAGGCGACAACCTGGCAACGTAGCCAGCAGCGAGGAGCACGATTTCAGTGTGAACTAATGACGAGGGAAAATGTAAGCCCGCTGTCAGCCCAGGCTACAGTACACGACAGTACATAACAGGATATGGGACGTAGAGTAGAGCTGCAAAGTAAAAAGGACGCGCTCTGGCTCTCACCTTGTTGCTGCATGATAGCAGAGTGCTTGATGTATAGCTGATCACCAAATTGACTGATACTCTTCTCCAAGACCAACGTGATCGTTTCTTTGTCTCTTGCCAACAAGGCCAGAACGGCACGTCTGATGCCGATAGAGTCACCAAGACCGGCGCCAGAGCTGCTGCAACACCAGGTGATGAGATGAGACACACGAGTGTGGTCATTCTGCACGACGTCGTCTATGACGCCCGCCACCGCAGACACAGTCTCATTCGGTACTGCTTCGCGTAGTTCCAAGTGGTTCAGGAACTTCCGTGGAAGATAGCCCAGCAGTAAATTGATCACCTTTTTCGACGCTTGCGGTTGATGAAGACATACTTGAGCGAAGAGGTCACGCCGTACACCTTGAGCGAGCAAGAGGTGGTCGATAAGAAAAGTCACGATTGTGTCTAGAAGCAAGTTTAGTTCGCATGGTCACAGACAATGGAAATGATTGACGAAAAAAAGCGGCAGAGTAAATAAAACTGTATAATCAAAGAGGAAACCGAAATTAAGAAGAAATAACACCGTGGCTGAATACAAACATACCTGCATATCCTAGCGAAAGTGACCGATGAAAAAGGTCAAAACAGGACTGAAGTTCAAAGCTATCGCCAGAGAGCGTCTTTGCCCAAGCCACCACGTTTCGCGCAATCCATTTACTGAACTCGGAGCCGTCAATGAGCCAGCGAGCACGGGAAGGCACTGCCTCTTCGCCAATCACACCCGAGGTAGCGGCAGCAAGCGATAGCATCTTGCCCCCGGTAACGAGCGAGAAAAGACTTTGCGTCTGGACTTTTTTCGACGCAACATCCACTAGAGAGTCTGTCGACGAGTTCCACAGCTGGCGAATCGCATCATTCCCTTCCAACAGTACGGCCAGAAGGTCCAAGAAGATGCCGAGATGGAGTCGGACGTCAGAACGCTTGAGGGCCTGTTTGCTGGTGTCGGATTCAACAAGGAACAGAGCCCTGATGTGTCCGATAATAGCATTTACCCCTACGACACTTTGGAGGCATTGGATCAGCCGGGCTGCAACAGCACTCGTGACTTCCGCGTCTTGGGCCGTCGATGGTGATGCCTCTTTCAGCAAAGGCCAGTAGTTTGTGGCAATATCAGTGACGAGCACGCGGACAACGGCAGCGCTTTTGGGGCTGGGCACGTGGATGTTGAAGGCCGTAGGCCCGTCTTGACTGGTAGTGAGGATTTTCAGAGCTGCGGACAGCGCATCGAAGTCGGGCTGGCTGTTCAGGACGGACAAGACATAGTCGGCCGAGTCGGTGGCGGCATCTGTTGCTGGGGGTGGGCGAGCTTGGACGAGAGGAGGTTCGTGGTCATTCTTGCGGCGCAAGTAGGTGGTACGGACGGGCGTAAGCAACTCGTCCATGGCGCAGCGCTGAGGAAGGGACGGGTGATGCTGGTGATGAAGACGCCATGGCACGTCTACAACGGCCAAGAGTCGCAAGATGCGAGAAGTGAGATGCGAGATATGAGGCTCGTCACTTCGCTCGTGAGTCGTCACTTGGGCACACGCCTGCAACCGCCGCCCCACTTACCGCTGCTCATCTTCGCGAATCGCGAGTTCTCTCTAACTTCATCTGAGCTCGCTACCAGCACAACTCAGCCCCCTCGAACTAAGCACGACCATCCCGAGGCGATATCCGCAAAAAGCGCCTTTCCGTTGCTCTAAAAATCGCCATGGCTGCTTACTCAAGTGTCCAGTCGGGCCGCGCCGTCAACGAAGGAGCAAGATGGTGCGTCTCAACTCGCATGCCATCACTCGATGAGCTCGTGACATCAGTGGCATCTATGGAGGCAATGCCGTCACCGCACCCGGACTCTCCCAAGGAAGAATTCGTCTCCGGGACTCATCGAACTAACGAGTCCCATCGCCAGGAATAACATCGATCACTTTCGTCACAACCCTGGGCCGTTCACAGACCCCGACGCCTCCGGTGAAGAGTGCCTGGCGCACTTTGACAAGTTCAAAATATTGTGAGTTCTCCTTTCTTCCTCATCCCATCTTTGCGTTTATTCTCTATCCATATGTTTGGATCCACATTTGGTCATTTTGTCTTTTTTGTTTTGCTTCCACATAACTTGCTGAAGAAGCCCAGCGCTCACCTTCAGCCTTGCATAAATACAGTCTGAAAACTAACTTGGGAATGTAAACAACAACAGAGTCATGTGCGTTCCCTATTTAGAAAAAGTCATTCCACTGGGTCAAGCTGCTCTCAACATGTTTTTACATGTGAAACTGACTCATTCCCGTTGAAACTGTCAAGTGGTGCCGGTGGCTTGGGATGTGAAATCCTCAAGAACCTCGCGCTTTCTAAATTCAAGGACATCCATGTCATTGATATGGGTATGTTTAAACAACACCAAGAACCACTGTCCCTTTGTTCCCTCCTCTTCCCACGCTCATAGTCTTCTTATTTCGGTAAGATACCATCGACATCTCCAACCTGAATAGACAGTTCCTCTTCCGCGAGTCCGACGTGGGCAAGTACAAGGCCGAGGTGGCCGCTCGGTTCGTTGAGAAGCGCGTCAAGGGAGTTTCCATTACGGCACACAACAAGCGCATCCAGGACTTTGATCAGTCCTTCTACCAGCAGTTTCACCTCGTGGTTTGCGGGCTCGACTCGATCGAGGCGCGGCGTTGGATGAACGCCATGCTGGTATCCATCGCCGAGGAGGGGGAGGGCGCTGCGGACGCGATCAAGCCGCTCATTGACGGCGGCACCGAGGGCTTCAAGGGCCAGGCACGCGTCGTTCTTCCTACCATGACATCGTGCCTGGAATGCCAGCTGGACATGCACGCGCCCCGAGCAGCCGTGCCGCTGTGTACCATTGCCTCCATCCCGCGTCAGCCGGAGCACTGCATCGAGTGGGCGCATATCATCGCCTGGGATCGTGAGAAGCCGTTTCCGAAGCTCGACAAGGATGACCCCGAGCATATCACCTGGCTATATCAGAAGGCGCTGGCTCGCGCCCAAGAATTCGGCATCGACGGCGTCACCTACTCCCTCACTCAAGGCACTGTCAAGAACATCATACCCGCCATCGCCTCTACGAATGCCATCATCGCAGGAGCCTGCTGCAACGAGGCCTTCAAGATCGCTACCAGCACGGCCCCTTGTCTGGGATTTGAGAACAACTACATGATGTACTCTGGAAATGACGGTATCTACACCTACACCTTCAAGCACGAGAGAAAGCCCGACTGTCCCGTCTGCGGTCGCGAGGCCCGCCCTCTCGAGGTAAATCCCTCGTCCACTCTCCAGGAGCTCATCGAATCCCTCTCTGTACGGCCCGAGGCCCAGTTGAAGCGGCCGTCCATCCGGGCAGAAGGCAAGACGCTCTACATGCAGTTTCCGAAGCAGCTTGAGGAGCAGACGCGGCCGCATCTTGCCATGACCTTAACTGAGCTGGGGCTTGAGGACCGGCAGCATGTGGTTGTGACGGATCCGGCCTTTCCGCTCGAGTTCAACTATTATCTAAAGTTCACAGGGGCTGTGGCGCGTTGAGATTTGAATCTTGAAAATTTGGGATGGAAAGAAAATGTAATGAATGACGAAATTCGCTTTGAAGAAGAAATGCATGATGGGAGTTGACACACGCATACACATATGTGTACCCATGCAAAGACACATATACATACACGCAGATACACAGATACACACACAGAAAAGTCACACCAGCGGAGTACCAAACAAGTCAAGTCTATGCATCATGGTATCATGTCGTTTTTTTTTTTTTTGCTAGCCGACAACGAAAAGCACCGTATAAGGTAAAATGGGCGACTTCAAATAATTTCCCAGCCTTGTTATAAACAAAGCACGACTGCCGGCGGTAGGAAAGATGGATTTCAAAAGCCAAAATAAGCAATATTGCACAACACGCCATAATGTGTTTCCAACAAAAATTGACAAAATAAAAGCACAAAACTCCAGAATAAAATGCACACCTGATCCTTTTTTCCCTGTATCTTTCGGACACACACCCTTGGCCGCCCTGTGAAACAACCCCATCATCCATCACACCCACATAGCTCACCTCGCCATGTTGATGACCTGCTGCTCCAACTTCTTGCACTTGAGCTTCATGTGCTTGACCGACTCCATGAACAGCTCATCACTATCCCACTGACCAGCGCTCTCGATCGAAAAGATGAAATGGTCCCTCACCCGGCCGAGCTTCACCTTGCCCTCGAATTCGGCATGTCGTAGGCACTCCCGACTGACCGTATCCTTCATCGGGTCCCGCACAACGGCTTTTTGCTGGCCCTCATATTTGCTTCCGACCTGCCGCGCCTCTTCGGCCGTGGCGGTCTCCAGACCAATAACACCCTTCGGGAAGCAATTGGCAAACTTGACCGCGTCAGCGCCCAGGATCGGCTTGAGGATCTTGATGGTCGGCATAAGGCGGTATGAGGCGGTGGCCACGGGCGAGAACTTGGCGTGGTCTGCGCCGATGCCCTTGTGCATGTGCATGGACAGGTCGATCGTCTGGCGAGGCCGCAGCTTGGCGATCAGAATATCGGGGTTCACAGGCCTGATGGCGTCCGCGCCGCTGAAATAATCGACTTGTTTTCCTGTGGGGACAAATACAATGTCCTTTGCGTAGACGTGCGCATTATGGAATGCCTTGAGGGGATCTTGCTCGTCTGGGTCTGCATCCGGGTTTACCGTGCAGGTGACATTTAGCTCCAACCTGACTGTATTCCAGTCGTAGCACCCGGCGTAAGGGTCCTCGCCTTCCTCGGGCTTCTTGCGCCACTTGAGGAAGTTGTGCAGTCCTTCACGGCCTCCGTCAAAGGGGATCAAGCCCAGTCGGTGCGCCAGTACCTCGTCGTGGATGACAGATGTGTTGTTCTCGATGTACACATTCTCAATGGCTAGCGTGGGGATCTCGGCGATGAGGATACGTCGGAAGGCGTTGGCGAGCGAGGCATCGATGCCCATGAGCGAGAAGGATGCGTTCATTGCTTCGTTGTGGTGAAATCGCACGGAGAATCCGGATCGGAATCGATCGAGAGAGAAAGCATGGTCCTCGCCAGGGAAGTGGCCTGGGAAATCGACGGAGGTCACGTCGGTGACCGTTTCGAGGTTGATTCCGACAGTCTGGGTATCGTCATGACGGCATTAGCGATTCTGGTTTGCATCTTGGTTTGGTTTTCGTTTTTTGGGGGTCTTTTCAAATCGCATGTGATGCATTCCTCTCCTTTCTCACATTCCTCTCCGATCGCCACGGCAAAGAAAGGCATAGAAGTCGAAACGAAATAAAAAGAGAATCGCAGCGCAGCGACGTGAGCATGCCCGACAAAGGCTAAGTAAGCTTGTTAACAGCAATATTTACTTACATTTCGTCGCTCCAACTCTTCCGCGCTGGGCGCATTGCGCCAATTGGCTGTTCGCGACGGAGACATGGCCGTGCGTAGGACAATGTATTCCAGACCCCGATCAAAGTGGTGATGTTTTGCCGCTGGTGTCGAGAGTTTGCATTAACACGACGTGACATGAACTTGTAAATTACGATTTTTTCGAAGACAACCTGGTATAGCCCCTCACCTGCAGCCTGGTCCGTGTTCTACCAATCATAGTCGAAAATGGGTAAAAGTGGACCAGGTGGGTGGGACCACTGGACTCAAGCCTTCTCGCCGAGAAGTCACTGTTCCAACTTACAACAAGATGCTTGAACGGTACTCGCCGCTCGGACAAGATCTTTAAGAAGATGTTGCCTTCCCATCGCTGTTGGCAGTCATGCAAGAGCCCTGATTGAGGCTTGTGACATGCCTGAAGATCAAAGATAGCTGTCGCCAACCAGCATACAATCACTTCTGAATCGTGATGCTGGATCGGGCCCTATCATTAGGCATCCTTCGCGTGTCAGCGGTGCATCTACTTTCACATTCCCGACAGCCCCATGCCATCTCTTTCTTTATTCCATCGTCGATATGGATAAGATTCCGTGAAGCTTGACAACCTCGGCAACGTGCGAACTACTGAAAGGCACAACAAAGGCCCCCTTGATGAGACGCCTCCATCCCAGCGATTGTGTCTGCACTCCTTCTCGCTGTACGAACGTCTGGTGTACGAACTTCTGGTGAAGCCGTAATCACGAAAGAAAACCGCATGATGATCGACGTCATGGCTCTTCGTCAGGCAAATGATCGTGACGAGACTGGAAGAATCCGTTGGGTGATGAGTAACCACGAAATCGCCGACGCGATGACAACGACGTCATCAAAAAAAAGGCTCTTAAAGCCTGCATCGGCTGGAATCAGCTCGAGTACGGGCCCAAGGAGAGGTTTCAAGGCTGCTAGATTGATTGTGTTCGTTACTTTTAGAACTTGGCACCTTGATCACAAGCCTTATGCGCTGAAGTCTCTCCTTCGTCTGACCGACCTATCCGTTCAATGCTTTCTGGATTTGGCATTTCTACGTGTTCGACAGGTCTGCTGCGTGTTGTGCGTGATCTTACGAGCGATGCCGACAATTTTGAAGTGCGCTGGAAACATCCGCACGGAGCATTCATAGTTCATGTGTCTGCGCAAAGAAGAAGAGACCCCCCAAGCCCTGAGTGTGAGGCTTGAGCGGTTCTCGTCACGGCGACGAGAAGAACGAACAGGATAGGAGTGTTGCGCTTGTGTTTCACGCATTGCCCCTCTTTTGGCCTTTTTCCTGTGAGGGCTTCGCGGATGGCACGGCATGGCTGGTCTCGTGGCTGCACACGGACGGGCTGATGCGCAAGGAGGAGTTCACGACACTACAGTGCATACGTACTAGACAGCTACATATATCATCTCTATTCTGTTCCATTCGCCGCTACGGTTTCCAACGTAAGCGTGGCGCACTCTGGGTAAGGTGAGCGATGAGCGACATACATATCTTCTGACGTTCTCGACAAAGTTCGGTTATTCCCCTCGACATTCGCAACTATTTGGACAACGCCGCGATAGAGGCGCAGCAGTCCAAGGTTTTCCGCAGCTTATACGCTTCGAGAAACCCTCCTCCTTTCTTCCAGCATGCTTTTCACGCCGACGGCTGATGCTGAAAGGACGGAGGGGGTGCGATTCGATCACGCAAGGATATCTCAAAGGACGGGTCTGTGTTCGCGATGAGCTACCCGCACGCGGGCGAGGAAGTCACGAACAACATCAAGAGTCGGCAACACAACACAGGCAACAGCACGCTGCTGTTGTTGTAGCGACGGACGCGTACTGGATGATTCGCTTGTTCAGATCAGAACGTCAAGTGTAAAGATGTTCGCGTACACATGAACACGCCTACACATGCGCTCCTATATTCGCACATGCAGACGCACACGCAAACTACTTACAGACATACGAACTTACACATGCACGCATAATTACGTACATGCGTATACGTATAAATACCATCGCACCTGCCCCCATTATTGACTTCAGATCAAAGTAGATCAGAGCAGTCTTTAAATACAGCAGACTACGATCCAGTCTTCCTTATACCTGGCTATTCCGTACCCTCAAAGAAGTAAGATCCTATCACAAACGTAAAGCAACAAAGCACACCCCTCCACATTACACATAAACTAACAACATCCCCAAGACAAAAGAAAAACAAATACTACCCCCAAAAAAAGTCAATAAACAATGGCCATGGAGTATCTTTCCGACAACGACATCGCCGAGGACTCTGCAGGAGTCACCTACGCAGAGTACATGGCCAACCCCCAAGAGATACCCGACCTTGCCACCCCACACAATGGCCCAAACGACAAGGAAACGTCTCACGTGCCAACCTTCAGCTACACACTCTCAGACGATGACGATCCCGAGAGCGTGTCCAGCGCACAAGATCCACAGACACAGAGTGATGACTACGCCTCTGACGAAGACGACGCGGAGAGTAGCCAGCACGATCACGATGTGGTGGGGCCTCCCCTCGACTTGGCCTTGCATTCAGCAGAAGATAAAGAAGATGAAGTAGAGGCGGAGGTGTCAGCCATGGCATCGGCTGTCATGATCATCTCCCTGGCGAGACACAGGGCTATTATGCTGCGCCGCCGACAGGAACGGGCGTTGAACCTGCCAGTGGGGAATTTGGCGCTGCAGTTTGGGGATCTTGCTCCGCTGCCGTGTACGCCTGAGATGTGGGATTTGCTTCTGGAGGAGTTTCCAGAGGAGGAGAATTCGCTGTGGTAGCTAGGCGAGCCGGATTGGAGCTGTTTAATAAGAGGTTATTGGCAGGGTTGTGCGTTGGGACATTGGTGCTCGTTTCCCGAGGTTGGGCTCGGTTATTGGCTCGTAGGGTTAATCAAGAGTAAGATGAATTGCATCAGAAATAAAGTCGGTAGATTTTCTTGCTACGGGTAGCTGGGGCCCTTGTTCGATTCTGCTTTTACTTGGCTTGTTCTGGACAACTCGACAATAGATCTGATGATACCAGGACCCCCGGGGCACCTACCTAAAGCTCGCCCTTTATTTAGTTGTATTGCCCCGGGGAGTCTTTCTTGGTGAGGAGCTATGTCGTCGAATGAATGGATTTCGCAATCCCAGGGCAGCAGCACTCACAGACGGCATCGTACGACGTACGGGGGCAACGCGAACAACTCATACAGCTCAAGTCAGGCTGCTGACCTCTCAAATCAAACTCGACTGATTCTGAATTTCAAAGTCTCACCATACAACAAGCGCGCCTCGCTACTCCGGAGTCCGCATGATATATAATACAAATACATCATCCATATATCGCTATACCAAATCCTCCAATTACCGCTAACACCAAAATACATTGTCATCCACCGCCATCCCATAGCGTACATCAGAGGACAAGAAGCCCGCCGAGCTTTTGTAGCAGTGGCGAGGCAAAGCTACCTGCCTATTCCGTGTCCTCCATGCTCCATACGGTAGGCTCTCGTTTCTCAACACTCTCCTTTAATCTGGAGAGGACAGCCTGCCGTCTACTCCTCTTGCTCATCAGAGCTCCCTTTTCTTCTATGCTAAATCCACTGACCTTCTTGCGCGGGGGTGTGCCTCTCGGACCGCCACTCATGGATATGACGCTGTGTCGGAAGCTGCGCGAGGGTGTCACGTCTGGAGACATCATGAGACTCCTTCTGGCCTGCTGAGGGGTCCTCATGGGGGAGCCTTCTCGGCTGTCTGGCCCGAGCTTCATCTTACGTAGCTGCGTTTCCAGCACGTCAATGTCTCCGCTTCGCTTCTCCGCCATGGAGGTCATCTTAGAGATGGTGCGCATTACTGAATCCACCGTGGGGGCGTTGGCTCCGGGCCTGCCCATAGAAGTTGATACGGCTGTGATCTTCGTCTTGAGCATCATGAGGGCTTCTTCCGCCTGTGTCAGGAGTCCTGTGAACCTAGCATATTCTCTCCTCAGTTCGTTCTGTTGGGCAGCCTGCTCTGCGCTTAATGGAAGTGCCCGAGCGTATTCAGCTTGGTCAGGGTCCAATTTTGCCATCAACACCCTCTTGAGATCTTCTTGCTTGGCGCGCAGCCGCTGCATGTCGCGCGACAGATCCTGGCAGACCTCCACTTTCTTCTGCAAATCTTGCACTCGGCCATCTTCCAGGTCGGCATGGAGTTCATTGTCGAGCAAGTCGCCCAAGTCGTCAATCTCACACAAAACCCAGCCTTCGGGTGTTTCAAGGTCTTCCTTGCCTCGCCCGTCCTCGGCAGCCTCTTCTTTGTGGCCCTTGGTAAATGCCTGGACTGCTCGCGCATTGAGACCAAGGGTATCCACCATGGCGTTGATGTCGCGGTATACAGCCTCGACTTGAGCGGGTATAGTATCCTTGGCTGGCGGCAACACATTCGAGTGTGCGATGAACTCATCCAGATTCAACGTGCCCTTGACGTCCGTGCTAAGCACTTTTTGCACCTCTTCGTCCTCCTCATCCACAAGAGCCTGCGTCTCCTCGGCCTCCTTTCGTTCCCTAATTCGCCTCTGGCGAAGCACAAAGTCGCTCTCCGCCGCCGGCATTTTTGCTTTACTGGCAACGATGGAGCTTTTTCTTGGACGACTGTGTGATTTCCGAGCCCCCACTGTTTCTTCCTGTGGCACAATTTTACGCAGAGGACTGGGCGATCGAGGAGCGGTACGGTTCGGTTTGGGGAATTGCGGCGCTCCGCGACTGGCCTCGCCGACTAAAGGACCTTTTTCCGCTGCAGCAGCAAATGGATTTCGAGGTGTGGATGCCTGCGTCTCATCCTGGCTAGGACCGAGCTCCTTCGCAACGTCTACTCCGCTGCCTTCTGATGCTCCTTCTGATGCTTCTTCTGAGCCTTCGTCTGAGCCAAATTCACCGTCATCTGCTTCTTCAAAGTCCGAAGGAGCAGATGGCTCATTTGATCCCGGCGACGGAGGGGTAACCTCCTCCTCGACTCTGGTAGAAGATTTCTTCGACGTAGAGAAGTCAGGTGGCAAGGGAGCATCTTCAGAAGTGGTATTGGCCTCGGGCTCTTTCTGCAATCCAGCATTCGTCGTAGATTTCTGGGCCGGAACTGGAGTATTTGTCGTAGAATCAGCCGGGAGCTGCGCGTTCTCGTCTTCCTCGCGCTTGATTTTCGGCTCCGTCGCAGGCGAATCAGCAGCCTTGGAAAAACCAAGCAGTCCAAACCCTCCGGGTTTGGGCGTCTCTTGTGGCGTGCCGCCGAACAGGCTGCTGGGTGATGCCTCCGTTCTGACCGCTTGTGCGAACGGAGATGTGTTAGAGTTTGATGACGCAAAGTTGAACCTTGGAGGTGCGGGCGTCGTCATTGGTGTAGTGGATTCCTGATAAAAGGGAGAAGCGAACGACTGGCTTTGCTGGGTTTGGGGAGGCAGCTCTGTTGACTCGGCGAGATCCATAGCTTCGTCATCAGTAGCAGCTGCCGCCTCTCCACTGTTTTCGGTAGCAGCATCCTGCAGAGAGGATAAGAAGCCAGATCCAAACGTGCCTGATCCGCCTGTTTGGGAGGGCTCATCGTTGGACTGGTTTTGCATCGTGTTGAATGATGTCGTTCCAAAAGCACCACTCGACTGTTCTGATTGAGCGGGGGATATCATCATTGAGGAAGTTGCATTTTCATCGGGGTTACCAAAGGAGCTCGCGCCAAATTTAGTGCCACTCCCAAACACTCCCGCATTACCGGTGTTGACTCCAAGGGATAAGAACCCCTGCCCTGAAGATGAAGCGAAGCTGGGCATTGCGCTTCCAAAAGCACTCCCAAAGGTCGCTGGTGTCGACGTTGGACCTGCCGCAGAGCTAGACATGTTCTGATTGCTAGCTCCACTAGTAGGATTCGAAAACGACGACTGACCAAACGCGGAGTTTGACGCATTTTGCGCGTTGGGCGCAGAACTGGACGCCCAAGGAGGATTGTCAGTCCCCAGCTGGGCGAGCTGCGCAAAACCAATGTTGTTGCGTTGGGTAAAAGCCGAGCCAAAGAGCGCGCGCCCGGGAGAAGCACCAAGTGCAGAATTCGATCCCATCGGAGTGGCGGTAGGAGTAGTTGATGATCCGAAGGGACTATTATTCGAGCCGGCAAAGGACGATGCGGATTTGATGGGTGTTGTTGTCATGGTCGACGCAGCTGTGTTTTCCATCACCGCCAATCCGGAATAGGTCTGTCCGCTCTTGATCGCCGCATCATATACGACCCACCAAGAGCACAAAACACCAGAGTGAGTGAGCACCCACAATCCAGGCAGAGGTCCCGGGGACCAGTCTATCTCGTCGACCGATGGTATGGGCTTCAAGACCTTCTCTTTGCCTGAAAGATCTAGGGAAATGCCAACGGGCACTGATTCTTCCATGGTGTCAGTTGTAATGGGCAGAGCCGCACGTCTCGTGTCCTGCATGATCTCGGTCGTTGTGAAAACATTCGTGATATTTTGTGCGGGCTTGTCCCGAGATAAAGGCGTCTTGGAATTGGTCAGGACACCAATATCCGTCGATGCCGTGGACGCCACCATCAGAAAATCTTGTACATCGGAAAACTCCCGTAGCCGTAGGATAGAATGGTGGGGTGCCTTGCGAAGTTCATACGGCTCCACAGGATCATTCAGCCTCTGGAACATGCAAGATGATGTAGCCGGGTCCCGCGTGATCATCATGAGCATGGAGCTCGGGGGCGAAATGTCGCGGCTGGTGGAGTAATAGGCCAGAAAAACGTTGTTTTCCAGCCATGTGAGAGTAGAGACTAAGAAGTTTCCCATGTCAGTGGGACGAACCAAAAGAGACGGGACTTGGGTCACATACCATAAATAGATATTGAAATGGGAGGTGTACTGATTTCGGCTTTGACTTGCCCGTCCGGGGTCATTTGGCAGATTGAGCCGTTGCCCATACCAGCACATAGCTGTTTGCCTCTGGTACTCCAACTCAAGCAGCTCACATTAGTCTTGAGCGGATTGCTCAGTGTTCGATCCTTCAAATTAGCCATGCACAGGTTGCCGTTGGTCGTCAAAACAG
Organism: Claviceps quebecensis; assembly: GCA_004016085.1. Classification (NCBI taxonomy): domain Eukaryota; kingdom Fungi; phylum Ascomycota; class Sordariomycetes; order Hypocreales; family Clavicipitaceae; genus Claviceps; species Claviceps quebecensis. The sequence goes on from QEQW01000119.1 coordinate 52,482, forward strand.
CACAAAATTCGGCCCTGTCCGCGGCTGGATTAGGCACCAACGATCGAAGAGACTCTCCTTGGGTTGATAGCTCGAACGCAGTATTTGAAGAACCCTGGACAAGACTTTGCACTTCATATACTGCAAGACCGCCGCCGGACTCCGCCGACATGACGAGATACTTTTCGTCCGCTGTGAAGGTCAAATGCGAGATACGCATGGGTGCAGGGATCCTCAGCTGAGGTTCAAAGGCGCGAACATCCGACTCGCCTTGCTTTGGGGAAGCAAATGCCTTTCGAACGGATTCTGTCGTCGCAAGTATGATGCGGTCAGGGCCGGCAGCAGCAACAAGACCTCTTCGAGATGCAATACTAAGCAGTGATGCCGTGTCCGAGGGGGGGGACGTCCATGGCGTGGTGAGGCGAACTGTCGCTTCTCCGCCTAGAGGCGAGAAGCCAAGACACTGGAGACCATGTCAGTGCTCGTGCAAGATAAGTGAGCATTCACTGCAGAGTGTCTCCCCGCCCGCCTTACCTCTGTTTGTATAGATTCCAAGTTAGGCCCTGTGCTATTTCCGCTAGAGGCGGGACGTGTACTTCCAAACATGTTCGCGGCAATGGCTGAACGAGCAGGAGCAATATTATAGAATGAAGTTAATTTTGTGCAGCGTCTCGCGGGGCGGGCACCGACTGTGCTAATCGTGCGACGACGATTTACTGGTGACTGCCCCCTTGCTGCAGAGCCGTGAGCTACAGCAAGTTGTCAGGCGAGACAGAGGAAGCAAGAAAATAACAGAAACGACGAGGCTGGATGTGGTGCTCGGCCAAAGGTCGCGTTGGCGTGCGCTCTCTTGGCCGTTAAGTTAAAATGTGGATTCTACCGGCGAGATCCAAAAGTCTGGTGGTGCGATGTCCCGTATGAAGAAGAGGGAGGGAGATGAAATGGTGACAGCCGATTCTTGGGTCGCTTTTGATATATGCGCGCGTGGGACATTGATCACAACTCAGCTTTTTTGGAAGCTCAGCCAAGGCTCCAGCTATGCTCAGCACGTGATGCCCGCCCAAGTTTGCCGCCTCGACGCAGGCACGAATCATGTCGCGTGCTGGAGCAGCAAGCGGGTCCCGACTTCCGACGCAGCACTGTCACCGGCACCATAATAACGGCGCAAGCTCTCAGCTGCTGGATCTTGAAGGCAGCTTTGAGCCTCGTCATCCAGCAACCACGTCTCCACGCCTCACTGCCAAAACGAAAGCCATCGACCTCAACGCTTTTACCTGTCTTTGTCCTTCGTTTCTCGCCTACCGGTAATTGCGCCGTTCAATTCGACTGGTAATAGCTGCAAAGTTCGACACGACGATCACACACTCGTCAGCTCGGTGCAACGCAGTGGACGACCTGCCACGCCGACCATCGACGACGACGACGACTGGCCTGCCCTCACGATGCCCGGCTTCGATTTCTCAAACTACAACCGCAATGTGGCGCTGCACGCGCAGGGTATTCCCCTGCCAAAGGCCACCAGCACAGGTACCACCATCGTAGGCTGTCTCTTTGACGGTGGTGTCGTTGTACGTATTCACACATCTTGCATGGATACTATTGCTACATATTCAATAGATTGTCATATGCTTTACTATTCCCAGCCTACAACTCCCCAGCGTACATCACTGCACTTGAACAGGAAATATCAAAGCAAGTAAGCCTTTCCTAATACTAACCGCGTGCGTCTCGCCATATAGATCGCCGCCGACACCCGCGCCACATCCGGCCCTATCGTCGCCGACAAGAACTGCGAAAAGCTTCACTACATCTCCCCCCAGATCTGGTGCGCAGGAGCCGGCACCGCCGCCGACACCGAATTCACCACCGCGCTCATCTCATCCCAGCTGGAGCTACACTCCCTGTCCACAGGCCGCAAGCCCCGCGTCGTCACCTGCATGACCCTGCTCAAGCAGCACCTCTTCCGGTACCAGGGCCACATTGGCGCCTACCTCGTCGTCGCGGGGTGTGATCCCACAGGCACGCACCTCTTCACCGTGCATGCCCACGGTAGCACTGACAAGCTCCCCTACGTGACCATGGGCAGCGGCAGTCTAGCTGCCATGAGTGTCTTTGAGACGCAGTGGACGCCTAACCTGACGCAAGAGGGTGCCGTAAAGCTCTGCAGCGAGGCCATCCTGTCGGGTATCTTCAACGATTTGGGTTCTGGGTCTAATGTCGATGTCGCCATCATTACCAAGGACAAGACGACCCTGAAGAGGAATTTCATTAAACCGAATGAGAAGAGCGCTAAGCTGCAGAGCTACCTCTACCCGAAGGGCACGACGGCTGTTCTCAACGAGAAGATTTTCAAGAAGAATGAGATCGGACGGTATGTGAGTGTTGAGGAGGTGCCCATGGAGGGGGAAAAGATGGATGTGGATTTGTGAGATGGACGTGCGAGGTTTAGAGGATAACATTGAGGGAAGGTCAAAGTAGCTGCTGGAAGTTAGGGATACTTAGTACAGTAGTAGATGCGGCCGTACAAATACGAATCACTTATGCTAATGCTGATGTTATGATTCTCGTGCCAAGAAGTTCACAAGCGTAAGCTTCGGAATACTCAGGGAATTTGCAATTATTTTATTGCTGTTTCATTATGTTGGGGGGGGGGGGGGGCATTGGGGGGGGATTA